>JAJOZX010000182.1:952500-1062500 GCA_023014485.1 Bathynomus jamesi | reverse complement strand
TTTTGGAAATGAATTTAATTTATGCAAATTTGTGTGAAGAAGATTTTAGTTCGAAAACAACTTTTTGAATTGCTAATTTTTTTCAGAATTTTTTTTTTTTTCAGAAATAATAGTTTCAAAATTTTTTTAATCTTTTAAAAAGCTTTCTTTTAGGAAAAACTTTGAAATAATTATAAAAAAGATTTATACTCGTTAATTATATATATATATATAATATATATATATATATATATATATATATATATATATATTATATATATAAACGGTAAAAAAAATTGATGTGGTTTAACTTCATTCTCGTAAGGTAGAAGGTAGGCGTATAATATGTCCTTATCTATCTATATATATATATATATACATTATAACTGCATACACGCAGTATAATTAACGTAAAGAACGACGCTTTGTATAGGAGAATATTCCGCGCAAGATGAGAGCGAAAGAACGAAACAAATGAAAAAATGAGGTAACCACCCGGGAATCGAACCCGGGATCTTCCGATTGCCGGTCAGATATGATAACCATTACACCACGGGCCTCACTCAATCAAACGTCGTAATTCCTCTACATGCGCGCAGAAACCAATGCCCCAAAGGGGCAAGGAACTCTTCTGGGATAATTAAATCCACTATAGTCCGAATAAGTAATGGTAAATGACAAATACCATAGCTTTTCTTTTTCATGATGCTAGCCCGACGCGGGCAACGGGTCACTCGCAAAGAGGTCCCATAAATATAGCTTCCCTCACCAGCTATCTGCAAAGCAGACAGGATCCAGCTTTGGGACATGGATCTAGGGTTTAAAGCAGCCTAGCCCTGCTACATTTAGAACCTCAATATAAGCAAAAGTCTCGCTGCCTTCACGTCAGATTGAATATCAAAGGAAAAGGGGGAACTATTATATTTTTAGCCAAAAACCAAAACTTAAACCTCAACTGGCAGAATTGAGCGTCCACTTTTCAAGGCACATAACATATCCGTTTCAAGATGGGAATGAACTCAGAATGGTACCCTGAGTTTTTTATGATACACACAGACCGTGCATGGAACAAGCAACTCTTCTGGGATAATTAAATCCACTATAGTCCGAATAAGTAATGGTAAATGACAAATACCATAGTTTTTCTTTTTCATGATGCTAGCCCGCGTCGGGCTAGCATCATGAAAAAGAAAAACTATGGTATTTGTCATTTACCATTACTTATTCGGACTATAGTGGATTTAATTATCCCAGAAGAGTTCCTTGTTCCATTTTGGTCTGTGTGTATCATACATATACATATATATATATATATATATATATGTATGTACATTTTTTTTTTATTACTTCCTAACACAGATCGTGCATGGACCAAGGAACTCTTCTGGGAAATTACATCCACTATAGTTTGAATAAGTAATGATAAATGACAAATACTATAGTTTTTTCTTTTTCATGATGGAAAGCCCAACGTGGGCACCGGGTTACTCGCAAAGAGGCCCCAAAATATAGCTTCCCTCGCCAGCTATTCTGAGTTTGTGTATATATATATATATATATATATTATGTATATATATATATATATAAACCGAAATGAAGGGGTTGTTGGTAACAGGGTTACAAATTATAGGTGCATAATGGGTTTTCCCATAAAGTCAGTATACAGTATTAGACTCTCTAGTCAACTTGGTCCTTTAATATGGCCTTTGTCCAACAGCTAATTACAAGGATTTCCACCGTCATATTTTTGGTTGTCTTAAAGAACAAAATTATAAGGAGCTTCCTATAATTTTTCACATTTTTGTTTTTTTATTATTAATGTTCATAATTTTTAACCTTGTTTAAGTATTCTCTAAGTATTCATTAAGTATTCTTTCAGTGTTCTTTTTTATTATAAACTATTTCTTTTAATATTAAGCAAAAATTTTAACGACTTCATATGTATGTAACGTACTGAGCCATTTACATGGAAATAAGCGACATAAGTAAAAATTATTTTCGCTCTAAAAGGTTTTTCGCAGCGAAATTTAATGTCTGGCTTTTTTTTTTTTTTTTTTTGCACGCATACTACTGTACAACCTCAAATTAATTTTATGATAACAATAAAAAGTTTATCTTTATTTATTTATTTTTTCGTGGAGTGGGGTGGGGGTGGGTAATCCTTTATTTTAAATATATGTTAGTAAAAAATTACCACCAGTTTAGTATTTTTCGAAAACAGTAATCATTGTATGAAGTTAATATATATATATATATATATATATATATATATATATATATATAGAGAGAGAGAGAGAGAGAGAGAGAGAGAGAGAATAGATAGATAGATAGAATATATATACACATATTATTTCGAGATTTTCTTCTACTTAATCTGCATAAAATGACTTCAGTTCTGAAATGATATTTGGTGCACAGAATCCCGAGATTTGGCAAGGAACAGAAGATCAAGAGTCTAAAGTTTAGAAGACTTGAAGATTAACTGAAGGGAAAGTCACGATTTTACACTTATCTCTCTAATTTAAATTTTTTTTTTAAATTCAATTTTAATTGAAGGAAGAAAGAGTCACACTCAGTTGGTTCACCCGTTTTGATGTTTTTTTTTAGTTTTTGGTTTTGATGGGGTTGTTTAACCTTCTTCGAAACCTCCTTCGAAACCTCCTTCGAAACAGCAAAAGGGAAGGAAGAAACACAATCCTATTGCTAGAAGCACTCATTATCTATAGGAATAATTATAAAGGTTGTCCCCTTATCACTTTTTTACTCCAGTTACGCCCCTGCACGCAGGGGATGGTACTCCATCCGGCTACCACCTAGACGCAATGTCGCCTAACTTCGCTGATCGATAGGAAGCGGTGTCACGACAGTGGCCACGCCGTTCCCCGTTTTCTAGTTATTATTATTATTATTATTATTATTATTATTATTAAATAGCTTCTCAAATCATTCTGTCTCCATGCTGTCCTCTAACAATAAATTAATTACTAAAAGCAGTTCAGTTCATTTCCAGAGAGTTACAAGGAGGAGTTACAAGGACAAGAGGAAGCCTCAAAGACCTTCCGGTCCACTCTGGGAGGTTCCTGTTATTAAACAAGTTTATTTTTCTTTCAACTATTCTAGCAGTAGTAGAAAACTGGATAGAAAAGTAGAAGGCTCTCTTCCCACCCTCCGCTCCCTCTCTGCCAGAGGCAGGTACGGAAAAAGGTTGAAGAAAATACCTTGACCCTGAAAAAGTAGCCAAGGAAATTTTACAGGAAAGTGGAGAATATATAAATAGCTCTATATTTAGCATGCTCACAGAGACACCGTGCAAGCGAACTCCCGAAGAGTTATGTTATGTTTTCGTCTTAAACTATGAGAGAATTCAGTACTTTGTCTAGCCTATTTTTAAACGCATTTACACTTTGACTGGAAACAACCTCTGAGGGAAGTTGGTTCCAGATATTAACTATTTTATAGGAAAAGAAATTCCCGCAGATAGAGGTCCTAAATGTCTTTAGTTCCAGTTTAAACCCATTATTTCTTGTCGGATTGGCATTAAGTGAGAATAAGTTTCTGTAATCTACCCTGTCTATTCCATTGAGCATCTTGAAGACTTGAATAAGCTGACCCCGCAACCTCCTCGTCTCTAAGGTAAACAGATTTAGGCGCTCCAATCTCCGTTGGTAGCTTTGCATTCTCATTGAAGGGATCAATTTTGTAGCCCTTGCTTGTACTCTTTCTAACCTTTCTATGTCCTTCCTGAGGGATGGAGACCAAAACTGCGCACAGTATTCCAGTTGAGGTCTGACTAGTGAATTATAAAGAGACATTACAGTCTCCTTGTTCCGAAACTGGAACTGTCTTTTAATATAACCTAATATTTTTAAGACCCTCTTTTCGACTTTTGCACAGTGCTTCGACGGTTTCAGATCGTTGTGATAACGTACGAGCGTTAAATGGTGTTATTTATAGAGGTTCCAAAGCCTCTCTTCCCACGCATGAGGTAGCAGGAGGGTCCTAATAGTAAAAGAAGAGAAAAAGACTTAATACTAAAAGAAAAGGGTTTTTTTTTTTTTTTTGCAGTCAGAGGAGAACATCCTTAACTTAAGCTAAAAGGACAGAGTAGGGATAGGATGGAGTCCTAGTAACCCACGGGACAGGATTGTACAACAGACTTCACCCGCCCTCCCGAAAGAGAGAGAACCTAAAGGAACTGGCAGCCAATTTCTCTAGAATCACACGACTCGGGAGCGGAGGACTGTCACACCCCAAGTACAAAGTTTACAACACCCAGAAGGAATGTGCATAACCTTTATACCCCCTGCGGAGAGAGAGAGAGAGAGAGAGAGAGAGAGAGAGACTGCCTTTTAAAATTCTCCCAAGTTTTTGTCCGAAGGATGAACAAGATACAATCATTCCGACAAATGTGTTCTGCAAATTCAACACTTCAATGATTTCAGATTTCTGAGAGTTTAAAGACACGTACATATTAGCAAGCAATGCGTTTGATTATAAGAGGGTCGGTACGAAAGTAATGCCTCTTATTTTTCAGTTTATATATATATATATATATATATATATATATATATATATATATATATATATATATATATAAGACATATATATATATATATATATATTTAGTGTATTTACTCTATATTTGCCATGTATGTAACTGAAATTATATTTACTGAGAAATAAAATAAGAGGCATTACTTTCGTACCGACCCTCGTATGAATTTTTTAAAGGTCTCTCTCTCTCTCTCTCTCCATCTTTTCTTCGAATATTTACAGCTAATTTTCCTCTAACATAAAAATGGAGATGAAGCAATAACTGTAATCAGTCTTGGCTAGTTTAATAATTAACCTATTACTTTTATATATACAGAATGATTAAAAAAAAAAATGTTGACACTTGTATGGGAAAGAATTACAGATGTCATCCAATCAGTACCATCAGGGATGTGCCTTAGGACTCTGGAAGCAACGTTTGACCGCTTTCATACATGCATAGATATCCGTAGACAGCAAGTAGAGACTGTATGAGGCACTGTTTGCATCACAAAATATTTTTACAAATAAATTGAAAATAATAAATAAAACCCCATAACATTTTTTTTAATCACTGCGTGTATAACTGCATATATATATATATATATATATATATATATATATATATATATATATATATATATATATATTATATATTGGCTAATATATACATACACAATTTGGTCACCAATTTGTAGGCACTAATATGAGATAGGCTCCAGTAATTTATCATTAAGTAGGTTGACGAGATATGTAATTAAATAATTATAAAAAATTAATTACTTAATTGTGTTATCTGTTGATATGTCACTCAACAAGGTAGAAGGATAGACTATTCCACTTTTTCCTTTAATTAATAATAACAAATAAACGTTTACAGTGACTAACAATGCAATTTATTCAATTTGAATTTGTAATAATACAGTTAGTGAATACTTGAAATTAATTTTTAATTACAGTGAAGGACTGTAATTTAACAAGTGGATGTTAAATTAGATATTAATCGAATTATAAGATTCCGTGTGAATGGATTTTAGAGTCTATTATTACTTGACAGAATGACTAGTAGGCCAAGGGAGGGCCTCTTTAAATAGATACTACAGTTCCAAAAGGCGAGTGATGACTGTAAAACTTCGACTGATAAATGTAATTGAAGTCTGCTTACGGTATCGTGGGAACACTTCAAGAAGTCTACCGCTGAGTCAAGCACCAGTGACAAATGTTCCCTGAAGCACAAGACATCTCTTGTCGTAACTTGGAAAAGCCTTCGTAAGGACGATCCCTTTCCAATGCCACTCGATACGCATTTGAGAAATATATTAAAACTTTAGGTCTAAAAAGGAAATATTTATGCGGTGCAACACACACACACACACATATATATATATATATATAATATATTATAATATATATATATATATATATATATAATATATATATATATATAATTCGAAAAATTCGAAGTTGGTGTAAAATTTCTGATTTGAAAACGGACATTTTGGAGCACTCTTGCATTCATGATAACGCTTCTCACTCTAAAAGTACCTGTTTAAAAATAAAATCACAGCAAATACTGCAGTAATAACAGTTGCATATTATTATTATTATTATTATTATTATTTAATTAGCGTTCCGTCATTCATGTTTTGTACTTTGCACACACCATTCTTTCGTAACGTGTCCACAACCTGATTTTTATGCATTCAGGATCCTAGAATTCCGATACCAGAACACAATCGAAATCGTACATGGATGTCCATCTGATATCGACAGCTGTACGCAAAGAAGTGAAGAATGGTTAGAAAACGTAATTAGTAGAGACGAACTGTCCATTCGTTTTGTTTCGTAGGCCGATAAAAAGATTGCGTGAGAAACCGCTGCATGATTTGAACCTTAATTTGCAATAAAATGTTGTAAACAATTTTGAAAATACTTCAAAAAATAGTTTCCAGCACGTAATCAGAGTCAAATTAAAGAAGTATTTTCCTTTCACCTTTTTGTGAGAATGGTTAAAGTAGGGATTCCTAATTTGGGGAGAGAGTTTCCTGATTTGGGAACAGTAATAAGAGATCGTGACGTAATTGCGGGTTTGAGAGGGAGGGAGGAGGGTATTTTCTATGAAAAATCCAACTTAAAGTGGAATCCTACATTGGGAGTGGGTCGATTCGAGTATTGACTCCCTTGAGATTCTCATTCTTGGACGATTCGAGTATTGACTCCCTTGAGATTCTCATTCTTGGACGATTCGAGTATCGACTCCCTTGAGATTCTCATTCTTGGACGATTCGAGTATCGACTCCCTTGAGATTCTCATTCTTGGACGATTCGAGTATCGACTCCCTTGAGATTCTCATTCTTGGACGATTCGAGTATCGACTCCCTTGAGATTCTCATTCTTGGACGATTCGAGTATCGACTCCCTTGAGATTCTCATTCTTGGACGATTCGAGTATTGACTCCCTTGAGATTCTCATTCTTGAACGATTCGAGTATTGACTCCTTTGAGATTCTCATTCTTGGACCAAGAAACGGGAATGACACCAAGTAGAAGAGATTCATCTGCAGTTTCTTATGAAAACCATATTTTTTATTTCCTGTATGACCTGATAAGTCCATCAAGGAAGAAGCATTCACTACGTTTCAGGAAATATCAGTAATTCTATAGAGACGTAGATTAAAGATAAACATTACTGTACTTATCTCTTTGAAATTTCCTAATAGTTTGTATATATTTTGTCTTGCGCGTGTGTTGCGCAGAACAAACCCAACAATGGCGAAGTAAAACGTTTGTTTGAAACATTGTTATTACTGACAAAAGAAAAATATCGACTAATCTTGTTCTGTAAACATTCCTAATTTTATAATTACTGTAGTCTGTAAAATAATTATATTCTTAAATATTTTGGAGAAGTGGGCGTCCTGCTTTACTAAAATTTTCTCAAAATTCAATAGACGAGTCCTACGCAAAAATGTCGACTTAGTTTAGATTCACTCGCAAATGGATGAGGAGGAAGAGAGCTGTCTTTCTCTTAGCATACATTTCCCTCCCAGTTGATGATGACTACATCATGAACCCAGATAAGTCCCTTCATAAAGCATAATTTCGTATATTACACTGAATATTCTGCGAGTACTTTAGGCTTAATTGGCAAGTACCCAAGAAAAATTAGGACAATGGTTGTAGAAGTGTCATTCATTATACAGGGTGTACATAAGGTCAGGATCTATTTTTGTGAAATAATTATTTTTTTCTATTTTTCTTTTCAGAAGCCCTTAGAATGAATACAGAAGAGCGTGTGGCATTAGTAATTTGGCGAATCGAGGGAAAGAAATACAATGACATCAGAGAGAAGTTTAGAAGGAGATTTCATAAGCTGGGGCCAATAGACAAGACAATACGAAAATTGGTGAACAAATTTAAACGAACGGGATCTGTAAATGATGAAACAAGATCAGGACGACCGTGTATGTCAGATCTGCGCACAAAATTCTGAAAGTTAATTTGCAGAAGAAAAGCTATCATTTGCAGGTTTTACATGATTTACATGAGGAAGATTTCCCTCGACGAAGTGCTGTGTGTGCTGATCTCGTAGAACAAATCTGGAGTGATAATTTAATGGACAACATTCTCTTTAGTGATGAAGCCACTTTCCATACGTATGGAAAAGTAAATCGCCATAACTGTCGAATTTGGGCAGATGAAAGACCGAATGATTTCGTCCAAAATTGGGAAAGAGACTCACCTAAAGTTAATGTCTGGATGGGTTTAACAAAATCTAAGGTTTATGGTCCTTTTTTCTTTGCTGAAGCTACAGTTACGGGGCTTATTTATCTGGACATGTTGCAGCAATTCCTTGAACCTCAGCTGATTGGGGATAGGATTGTTAGTACCGTCGTCTATCAACATGATAGTGCTCCTTGTCACTATGCCAAAATTGTTCAGGATTATCTAAATGGACGTTTTCCAAATCGCTGGATCGGACGCGGAAGCAACAGACCTTGTGAAGCGAGATGACTAGATTTAACCCCTTTAGATTTCTTTGCATGGGGCTTTATCGAGTCGCACGTCTATCAGACGAAGATTACGAGTCTTGAAAACTTACGTACACGTATATGAACTGCTGTAGATAACATAACCCCGCAAATGCTCCAGAATGTGTTTAGAAATGCTGCGGAACGATTTGAGCTGTGCAGGGATACTGATGGGCGTCACGTCGAATCCTACTCTTAATTATTTAATAAATGTTACCACTTTATCATTTTATGATTGAATTCCATATAATTTCCAAGTGCTTCACAAAAATAGATCCTGACTTTATGTACACCCTGTATACTGTGACGCAATGCAGTAATGGGAAAGACTCCGAGATAGATATAAAATGCGCCATGAAGAATACCAATAATTTATATTTATTTTCTATCTATATCTATATATTCATCCATCTATCTATCTATATATCCATCTATCCATCTATCTATCGATATATCCATCCATCTATCTATCATCTGTTTATCTATATATCCATCCATCTATGTATCTATCTATCTCTCTATCTATTCATCCATCCATCTCTCCATCTATCTATCTATATATATATCCATCTATCTATCTATCTAGCTGTCTGTTACACGTATGTAGAGTATAATATCTACAGCATGTCTACGCGTACGAAACTGTGCAGTATTTTTCAAAAATATTCGACCATTTTCAAATAGTGTTGGAACAGTCAAACTATTTCTGTTCTCAACTGGACAAACTTCGCGTCTGTCAACTGATATTAACGACGATTTGAATCAATGAAAAAAGAAACACTCCAAATCGGAGAAAACTTTTTCTCTTATTTTCAAATTAAATTTCCTTTAAATTTTATATACTTCAAAAGTAGTTTCTTACGCCATAATTGAAACGGGAATAATATATATATATATATATATATATACTGTATATCTTTCTACACACACACACACACACACACACACACATACACGCGCGCGCGCGCGCAAGAACAAAGCCATGTGATTGCAAATGTCGAGAATGAAATTTTATCAAATATTTTGCCGAATCGATACTTAATTTGAAGACTTTTGCAAACCCAATTTTTTTACAGACGTTTTTGGTTACAGTCAACGAAATTATGAAATAAAGAATATTTGCTTCTTTTTAATATTTTTTTTTTACATATTACTATAAATAATTTTAAAATTTCCTAAAAAGTAGGGGCTACGTTGTAGTCAATATCATAACACCCCTTCCCGTCAATCAGCGAAGTTAAGCGGCATTAGGTCCAGGGAGTAGTTGAATGGGAGACCGTCATCTGCTTCCTGACTAAGTAGCGACCCGTGGTTCGGATCCCACGTGAAGTTGTAGGTCCTCTCCAACATATGACCTTGATATTGCGAAAAAGGTTAAACAACCCCCATCGTTACGTTATTCTTAAGGGTCAGGCGAGCCAACGCGAGAGGATGCAAATCTAAACAGCGGTCAAACGTTGTTGGTCATTTCTTTACAACTTTTTGTTTTGATGCAGGAAGGAGGGACCAAGGGCGAATGCCCACAAAAGCGCCCCTCCCCGAACAGAAGAAGAAGAGACCCCAAATCGAGGCCGTTTTAAATTAACGTTTTTATTCAGTCAATTTGGAAAAATAAAATAAATATGCGAAAAGCAAAAATTTGGGTAAAAGTTTCGTCAAAATTAATTTAATTAATTTAAATGGCTTTTAATTAATTTAATTTAAATGGCTTTTAATTCATTTAATTAATTTAAATGGCTTTTAATTAATTTAATTAATTTAAATGGCTTTTAATTAATTTAATTAATTTAAATGGCTTTTAATTAATTTAATTAATTTAAATGGCTTTTAATTAATTTAATTTAAATTGCTTTTAATTTAACTAATTTAATGGCTTTTAATTAATTCAAATGGCTTTTAATTAATTTAATTAATTTAAATGGCTTTTAATTAATTTAATTAATTTAAATGGCTTTTAATTAATTTAAATTAACTTAATTACTTTTCTTAAAAGGCATTTGCAGTGTCTTTTTATCAAAATTCTTATTTCAATTAAATACTGAATTCTATTTTATGCAGGAAGGTGGGTCCAAGGGCGAACCTTCCTATAGAGGAAGAATTACATTTAGTGCATCCCCAAACATATAAAATAAAGTTAGAAATATTTAAAAACATTTATTTTATCATCTCTGAATTGCAACCTATATATATATATATATATATATATATATATATATATATATATGAAAATTATTTCACGAAGGTAACACGTGAAAAATATTTATGATGAATAAAACCACGAAGGAAAGGAAACACAAAATGGTGCTCAAGCGCTTTCGTCTAATGACATCCTCAGGAACACTGAAGTATATAAAAAGGTTAAGCCTATATATAGGTTACAGAAAGAAAAAAAGAAAAAATAAATAACATACATACACACAAACACACATATATATATATATATACATACATATCTATATATACAAATACATACATACATACATACATACATATATATACAATAAACAGAGAAGTAAAAATAATAAAAAATTAAAAATTAAAACCTTAAAGGATTACCAATGAGGCGTACAGATTGTAAGGAAAAATATCGATTTTTAGCACAAGATCAAATGGATTATAAAAATACAAATTTATACTGGAACTCTGCCGGGTTTTAGCACAATGCTGCCTATGGTCAGGTTTCGATATATATATAAAAAAAATAAAAATAAAAAAATAAAATGCAAATTAAAAGTTAATCGATTTTTAGCACAAGATCAAATGGATTATAAAAATACAAATTTATACTAGAACTCTGTCCGGGTTTTAACATATTGCTGCCAATGGTCAGGTTTCGATATATATAAAAAAAATAAAATGCAAATTAAAAGTTAATAAAGTAGAAGACAAGTTTACCAAAGATTTAATGTTTTACACTTCTTATCTAAATCTTCTTTAAAGGAATTCAACATAACAGGATCGAGTTGAAAAAGACCTTTGCTTATGTTGAAGTTATTTGAAAGTTGGATAATGGCAGACTCAAGAATATTTCTATTAACAATGTTGCTTGAATGGAATAAAACTGAAGCATTATTCCAATCAATACAGTGGGCTAACTCTGACAAATGGACAAAAAGGGCACTGGACAACTGTCCTGTTCTAACGGAATATTGATGCTGTTTTATACGTGTGTGCAAATCCTTTCCCGTCTGACCTATGTAAAAGGAATCACATTGTTTACAACCAATTTTATAGATAATGCCTGAATTATTGGTAGGGCTATTTTTTACTATGATATTTTTCACAATATTGTGATATGAAAATACTACATTAATATCCAAAAGTTTAAGTACATTAGCAATGCCTAAAAAGCCCGGGAAAAATGGAAGTACTAAAATATTTTTTGACAAAGTACGAGTGTTAATATTGACACGATAGAAAGTTCGTTTTGCCTTGTTGAGACAAGATTCCATAAACGCAGATGGATAACACAAATCACTTCCAATACCGTTGATTTTTTTCCAATTCGGCATCGATGTATTCCGGACTGGCGATCCTAAGGGCGCGGAGAAACATTGATGAAAATATGGCCTTCTTAATGGGGGTATCATGTCCCGAGTAAAAGTGTACGTAGGACAAATTGTTTGTCGTTTTCCGATAGATACTAAACTTAAAACCTGGGCTTTCCCTATGTACACGCACATCCAAAAATGGGATTGAATTGTCTTGCTCAACTTCTAAAGTAAACTTAATGGAGGGGACTTGATCATTTAACTGAAGGAGGAAGCTATCCAGGTCACGATTCATGGGCCAGATACACAAAATATCGTCGACGTACCGCAACCAAGGAATGCCAACCCCCAGGATTCTCGGAATATAGGTAATTTCGAAAAACTCCATATAAATATTGGAGAGGAGGGGCGATATAAGTATGACCTGCCACTACCTTCACACATTGTTTTGGAACTCATTAAGCTTTGCATCAAAGACTGTAAATTTACTTTCAATAACGAGTATTATCAACAAGTTTTTGGGATGGCTATGGGCAACCCCTTATCGCCCCTCCTCTCCAATATTTATATGGAGTTTTTCGAAATTACCTATATTCCGAGAATCCTGGGGGTTGGCATCCCTTGGTTGCGGTACGTCGACGATATTTTGTGTATCTGGCCCATGAATCGTGACCTGGATAGCTTCCTCCTTCAGTTAAATGATCAAGTCCCCCCATTAAGTTTACTTTAGAAGTTGAGCAAGACAATTCAATCCCATTTTTGGATGTGCGTGTACATAGGGAAAGCCCAGGTTTTAAGTTTAGTATCTATCGGAAAACGACAAACAATTTGTCCTACGTACACTTTTACTCGGGACATGATACCCCCATTAAGAAGGTCATATTTTCATCAATGTTTCTCCGCGCCCTTAGGATCGCCAGTCCGGAATACATCGATGCCGAATTGAAAAAAATCAACGGTATTGGAAGTGATTTGTGTTATCCATCTGCGTTTATGGAATCTTGTCTCAACAAGGCAAAACGAACTTTCTATCGTGTCAATATTAACACTCGTACTTTGTCAAAAAATATTTTAGTACTTCCATTTTTCCCGGGCTTTTTAGGCATTGCTAATGTACTTAAACTTTTGGATATTAATGTAGTATTTTCATATCACAATATTGTGAAAAATATCATAGTAAAAAATAGCCCTACCAATAATTCAGGCATTATCTATAAAATTGGTTGTAAACAATGTGATTCCTTTTACATAGGTCAGACGGGAAAGGATTTGCACACACGTATAAAACAGCATCAATATTCCCGTTAGAACAGGACAGTTGTCCAGTGCCCTTTTTGTCCATTTGTCAGAGTTAGCCCACTGTATTGATTGGAATAATGCTTCAGTTTTATTCCATTCAAGCAACATCGTTAATAGAAATATTCTTGAGTCTGCCATTATCCAACTTTCAAATAACTTCAACATAAGCAAAGGTCTTTTTCAACTCGATCCTGTTATGTTGAATTCCTTTAAAGAAGATTTAGATAAGAAGTGTAAAACATTAAATCTTTGGTAAACTTGTCTTCTACTTTATTAACTTTTAATTTGCATTTTATTTTTTTTATATATATCGAAACCTGACCATAGGCAGCAATATGTTAAAACCCGGACAGAGTTCTAGTATAAATTTGTATTTTTATAATCCATTTGATCTTGTGCTAAAAATCGATTAACTTTTAATTTGCATTTTATTTTTATTTATTTATTTTTTTTTATATATATATCGAAACCTGACCATAGGCAGCATTGTGCTAAAACCCGGCAGAGTTCCAGTATAAATTTGTATTTTTATAATCCATTTGATCTTGTGCTAAAAATCGATATTTTTCCTTACAATCTGTACGCCTCATTGGTAATCCTTTAAGGTTTTAATTTTTAATTTTTTATTATTTTTACTTCTCTGTTTATTGTATATATATGTATGTATGTATGTATGTATGTATTTGTATATATAGATATGTATGTGTATAATATATATATATATGTGTGTTTGTGTGTATGTATGTTATTATTTTTTTTTTTTTCTTTCTGTAACCTATATATAGGCTTAACCTTTTTATATACTTCAGTGTTCCTGAGGATGTCATTAGACGAAAGCGCTTGAGCACCATTTTGTGTTTCCTTTCCTTCGTGGTTTTATTCATCATATATATATATATATATATATATATATATATATATATCAGGGGTGTCCAACCTTTTTTCATGAGGGGCCATATTTCAATTAATGACCCACACCGAAGGCCAGTGTGCAAATTTTAGATAAAATTTTTGAAATTAAATTTTATTGGAATAAAATATGACTAGATAATAAATTTTCAGTATCCGCCCGCGGGCCTGGTACAAATCTTTGCGGGCCGGATTCTGGCCCGCGGGTCGTACTTTGGGCAAACCATATATATATATATATATGCGTCAATTAAATAACTGAAACGATGAATAGAAGAGTACAGAACAAGAGTGCATTATGCCATTAAATAAATATAAATAATGATGAAATTATTTTCACCACTAATTAAACTTTTATTTAATTTTGGTGTAACTTAATCCATTATTTATTGAATGTATGTGATAATTGCGGGTGAGAGGTGAGAACCGTGAGAGCCGTGAGAGTCTGAGAGCTCTGAGGCGTCTCTCCCGAAGATTAATGGGAACTCCAATAGTGAAACTTTGTTTATGTCAACTTTTGCCATCAATTCTGACGAGGCTCCATTTACCATAAAGAATACGACATCAATTATTTATTAAATAAATTGTGGGTTACATACGGAGAGAGAGAGAGAGAGAGAGAGAGAGTTACAAAGAGTTACAAGGAAAAGAAGTACCTCAAAAGGCCTTGCGGCCCATACCGAGGAGGTACCAATGGCAACGGGAGCCAGGGAAAATTTTGTAAAAGTTTATTTTTCTTTCAACTATCCTAGCAGTAGTAGAAAACTGGATAGTAAAGTAGAAGGCTCTCTCCCCACCCTCCGCTCCCTCCCTGCCAGAGGCAGGTACGGAAAAAGGTTGAAGAAAATACCTTGACCCTGGAAAAGTAGCCAAGGAAATTTTACAGGAAAGTGGAGAATATATAAATAGCTCTATATTTAGCTTGCTCACAGAGACACCGAGCAAGCGAACTCCTGCAGAGTTTTCTGAGGTTTTAATCTTAAACTATGAGTGTGTTCAGTACTTTGTCTAGCCTATTTTTAAACAGATTTACACTTTGACTGGAAACAACCTCTGAGGGAAGTTGGTTCCAGATATTAACTATTTTATAGGAAAAGAAATTTCCGCAGACTGAGGTCCTAAATGTCTTTACACACTCAAATAGTGTGCAAGATTTCGTCTAACCTTTTCTTGAACTGATCCACAGAGGAACTGTTCACAACTTCCGAAGGTAACCTGTTCCATGTGTCACAGATCTTATACGTAACGTAATTCCCACACACACTAGTCCTAAACCATTTCAAATCCAACTTCCAACCATTGTTGCGAGTTGGGTTATCATTTAAACTAAACATACTTCTAAAATCGACATCGTTCAACCCTCGTAAGAGCTTGAAAACCTCGATCAGTTGACCGCGCAGCCTCCGAGTTCCAAGCGAAAACAAGTTCAGGGCGCGTAACCGTCGATTGTAGCCCATATGCCTAACGGAAGGGATTAACTTTGTGGCCCTCGCCTGCACTCGCTCCAGCCTCTCAATATCTTTCCTGAGGGTGGGCGACCAGAACTGCACAGCATACTCCAGGTACGGCCGAACAAGGGAATTGTACAGTGAGAGCACAATCTCCTTGTTCCGAAACTGAAATTGCCTCCTGATATAACCCAATAGTTTCTGGGCTTTCTTTTCCACCTCTACACACTGTTTCGTAAACTTAAGGTCGCTGCTAATTAGCACACCCAAGTCCTTTTCTAAATCAGTCACCTCGATATTACTGCCCAACATCGAGTAGTCCGACTTGGGATTGGCGTAGCCAATGTGCATTACTTTGCATTTACCCAAGTTAAACGGCATTTGCCATTTTTCGGACCACTCTCCTATCCTACCTAGGTCCGCACGCAGTTCCTCGATCGCTTCGGGCGTCCCAACATTGGCCCCAAGCTTGGTGTCATCAGAGAGAGAGAGAGAGAGAGAGAGAGAGAGAGAGAGAGAGAGAGAGAGAGAGAGAGAGAGAGAGAGAGAGAGAGAGAGAGAGAGAGGATCATGTACAATATACAGCTGTACAATTAATCTCGCTACGGTCTGTCTATTTATCTATCTATCTAATAACTAATTAAAGTATATTTATTTATTTATTTATTTATTTATAAAGAAATAAGTGACAGGATGTCTCGCGGAAGACAAATTTCGATGCTCGTTTCCGATTTTCAGCTGTCAAAAGTGTTTTGAAATATTTACGTACAAATAGCTTTGAAATGTTAAAATTTAGGCAAATAAATGGGAGATACGTGATAGTGCAGAGAGAGAGAGAGAGAGAGAGAGAGAGAGAGAGAGAGAGAGAGAGAGAGAGAGAGTTACAAGGAGTTACTGGGACAAGAGGAAGCCTCAAAGACCTTCCGGTCCACTCTGGGAGGTTCCTGTTATTAAACAAGTTTATTTTTCTTTCGACTATCCTAGCAGTAGTAGAAAACTGGATAGAAAAGTAGAAGGCTCTCTCCCCACCCTCCGCTCCCTCCCTGCCAGAGGCAGATACGGAAAAAGGTTGAAGAAAATACCTTGACTCTGGAAAAGTAGCCAAGGAAATTTTACAGGAAAGTGGAGAATATATAAATAGCTCTATATTTAGCATGCTTACAGAGACACCGTGCAAGCGAACTCCTGCAGAGTTATGTTATGTTTTAGTCTTAAACTATGAGAGAATTCAGTACTTTGTCTAGCCGATTTTTAAACATATTTACACTTTGACTGGAAACAACCTCTGAGGGAAGCTGGTTCCAGATATTAACTATTTTATAGGAAAAGAAATTCCCGCAGACAGAGGTCCTAAATGTCTTTAGTTCCAGTTTAAACCCATTATTTCTTGTCGGATTGGCATTAAGTGAGAATAAGTTTCTGTAATCTACCCTGTCTATTCCATTGAGCATCTTGAAGACTTGAATAAGCTGACCCCGCAACCTCCTTGTCTCTAAGGTAAACAGATTTAGGCGCTCCAATCTCCTTTGGTAGCTTTGCATTCTCATTGAAGGGATCAATTTTGTAGCCCTTGCTTGTACTCTTTCTAACCTTTCTATGTCCTTCCTGAGGGATGGAGACCAAAACTGCGCACAGTATTCCAGTTGAGGTCTGACTAGTGAATTATAAAGAGACATTACAGTCTCCTTGTTCCGAAACTGGAACTGTCTTTTAATATAACCTAATATTTTTAAGGCCCTCTTTTCGACTTCTGCACAGTGCTTCGATGGTTTCAGATCGTTGCTGATATAGACTCCTAAGTCTTTCTCTAGATCGGTCTCAGTCAAGTTCCTTCCCAAGAGAGAGTAATCGGTCTTCGGGTTCTTATAACCTATGTGCATTACCTTACATTTGTCCAAGTTGAATGGCATCTGCCAAGTAGCAGACCATTCGCCCAACCTGTCAAGATCGTTCTGAAGCGTTCTTACGCCCTCCTCAGTACCTACACTACTTCCTAATTTCGTATCGTCTGCAAATTTTGAGATTGTATTTAGAAGCCCGACGTCTATATCGTTAATATAGATGATAAAAAGTAAAGGACCCAGAACGGAACCCTGTGGGACACCACTGGTGACGGGCGCCCACTCCGAAGCCACTCCGTTTATTACCACTCTCTGCTTTCTATCTTTTAACCAATCCTCAATCCAGTTGGAAACGAGCCCGGTGATTCCTAGTCCTTTGACTTTAGCCATCAATCTCGCGTGAGGGACTTTGTCAAAGGCTTTTTGAAAGTCGAGATACACTATATCTATTGCCCTACTTGCATCGTACAGTGTATGCATATTATTGTAAAACTCTAATAGGTTTGTCAGACAGGATCTATGTCGCCTAAATCCATGTTGAGAATAAAAAATTAGATTGTTAGACTCAAGGTGATACACAATTCGTTTTGTAATGATGGATTCCAACAGTTTGCCGACAACTGATGTTAAACTGATCGGGCGGTAATTACAAGGATTTTCCCTATCACCCTTTTTAAAGATTGGTGTTACATTTGCTAACTTCCAGTCGGTTGGAACTTTCCCTAACTCGATTGATTGTTTGAATATGGTTACTAAGTCGTGAACAACATTGTGGCTAACCTCTTTTAATACCCTTGGAAGAAATAAGTCGGGGCCAAGTGATTTGTATTTGGTCATCTTATCAATTAATTGCTGTACCTCATTTCTTGTAAAACTTATGGTCTCTACGGGCTGGTCACCGTCATATGTAATCCGAGAACTTGGCACTTCTATTGTGTCTTCCTTCGTGAAGACTGTATCGAAGAACTCGTTTAACATATTAGCTATATCTTTATCACTGAATTTCAGTACGCCATTTCTCTCTTTTAGGGACCTACAGAATTTTTAATTGGCTTTTTGCTATTAACATGGGCAAAAAATTCTTTAGGGTTAACTTTACAGAGTGAGGCAACTCTAGCTTCTTCATCACGTTTGGCTGATCTAATTAAGGACTTAACCCTCCTACGTAGGTTTATATAGTTTTCTGAATTAGTCTGGTTGAAATGCGACTTAAGTAGTTTGTAGGCTCTATTTCTTCCCGTAATAGCACTGCTAATTTCGTTGTTAAACCATTTCGGCGACTTTGTTGACAAGGAAACTATTTTAGTGGGTATAAAAGTGTTCTGTAATATTCTAAATTGATCCCGGTATGAGCTCCAGGTGACATTGACATCCTCATTTATTAGAACTTCAAGTGTGTCTAAACTACTTCGGAAACTTTCAAAATTTGCTCTCGAGAAATCTAGTCTTTCACGAGTCTTTTCGCGTGTATTAACTGGAACCCTGAGGTCAAACCTAATCAAATTATGATCGCTGTTACTCAAATTTTCACCAATAGTCAGGTTAGAGACTAGGTCATCTTCGTTCGTGAATATGAGGTCTAGTTTATTATTACCCCTTGTAGGACTCTTCAACCCATTGACTTAATAAGTTATCATAGATAGGCATTTTAAAAATATTATCATAGATAGGCATTTTAAAAATATTAACGTTGTTTAATATAATAATAAAACAATCCCCCTTTTCCCTCTCAGCCTCCCCCTTTTCCCTCTCAGCCTCCCCCTTTTCCCTCTCAGCCTCCCCCTTTTCCCTCTCAGCCTCCCCCTTTTCCTCTCAGCCTCACTCTTTTCCCTCTCCCTCGTTAAAATTATTAACGTTGTTTAATATAATAAAACAATTAGCAACAGGAGCTCTAGGGGTGGTGATCGAGGATGAGTCTGTTGACAATAATGCCAGCTTGTGACATGCCAGTGTGTGATGCCAGCAAAAAAAAAAAAAAAAATTAGACTAACACGATCGTAGATGTAGCTCGTAGCGTAAACTAACCCACTTTTTGTTTTACTTTACCTACTTTTTTTTTCCTTATCCTCTCCTTAATTGCATATCTGTAGTTGCATTTCTGTGTTTGCATGGTTTGTAAGCGTTCTTAGTTTACTTCTTTTCATCTTTCACCCCTTTCCTATTCTCTCCGACTATTTTGCTGACTTGTCGGCAGTGGCCGACTGATGATGATGGTGAGCCTTTCTTTCTCTTTTTCTGAATGAATGTTAACCCATGATTGATAGGTGTTGCTACTTAATTAACCCCTTACTCTCTTCTCTTAACCCACTACTCTTTCCTTTCTCTCGGGCTAACCTTAGAGTGGATCTTAGGGCCTTTGTTAGCCTTAGCTTCTGTAGATCTGTAGATCATCTGCAAATTCCAACAGTCTTGAGCCCTCAGCATCAGCTGTTTTGTTTTCCCAATTTATATTACCACAATTGAAATCACCAAAAATCAAACTGATATATTCACTATTTTGCTTAATTGGTTATACAAGTTTATATCCTTATCAACGGGGTAGTGAGGTGGCCTATATACTAGAAGTAGATGCACTACTTTATTATTTAGGTTTAGATCAATTCCCAACATTTCATGAGCAGATACGATATTACTGTTTCCCGGGTGCAGGAAGTCCCGAGCATACAAAAGTACACCGCCGCCTTCCCTTCCGTTCCTATCTTTGTGAAACATTTTGTAACCTACCATTTCAAATTCTCCTACAAAATCCCTTGTTTCAGAATGAATCCAGGATTCCTTTATTCCTATGATATCAAAGTTCTCAGTTTTGACTAGCGCTATAAATTCCATTAGTTTGTTTCTAATTGACCTAGCACAGTTTTGAGAGATTTTAAATTGTGATTTTTCTTAACTGGCCTGAGTCGTTTCCCGACGCAGTTGAACCAACTGCTGTTGGAGAGAGAGAGAGAGAGAGAGAGAGAGAGAGAGAGAGAGAGAGAGAGAGAGAGAGAGAGAGAGAGAGATTGTAAAAGGAATTTTACAAATGTTATCTCTAATGAAAAATGTTGGCAGTTAAAAAGAATCTTTGCTAAAAATAATTAATTAAAATTATCATAATTTTGAAATTGTTTGAAGTAAATATTTTTATAAATTCTAAATTGTAGAATTCAAGTTTAATTGAAATTTGAATATTAGAATTGTTATTAATTTTACGACAAAACTTAGCACTGTATCCTGAAGGTGCACTCACTACCTTTCACTGAGCGTATTATGAAGGATGTTCGAAAAGCAGCAGAACAGTTTCTGATATCTCTCTCTCTCTCTCTCTCTCTCTCTCTCTCTCTCTCTCGCTCTCTCCTTTTGGCTCTAAAGTGCAGCTGCGGAAATACTGTATATGTTCCAAAGTACTTCATATCTAGTTTTGAAAGGAAGCTATCTTTTGTATCTTTTGCGGCAAGATAAGATGAATTTGTGATTCAAAAATTTCGAGAAGGATCATACTGTAGAGAAGATGAAGTGGCTTTTAAAGAAAATGTCTTTTATTCGTGGAAAAGTTTTTAAGTTTGACAAAAGAGTTTTATGTTTG
Organism: Bathynomus jamesi; assembly: GCA_023014485.1. NCBI lineage: Eukaryota > Metazoa > Arthropoda > Malacostraca > Isopoda > Cirolanidae > Bathynomus > Bathynomus jamesi. The sequence continues at coordinate 1,041,403 of JAJOZX010000182.1, read as the reverse complement.
ATCAAAAATTAATGACGAGCCACGAAACACTTGTGTCCTTTGTGTCCTTCAACTTCAAAAACAATTGAAGTTCGTAATCAAATGAACAATGTTGTGACAGGAAACCGCGGAGACTCTCTCTCTTCTCTCTCTCTCTCTCTCTCTCTCTCTCACACACACACACACACACACAAACAATATATCCCACACCAGGATTCGAACTCGGATTTTTTGACTCGGAGACACAGGTGTTGGACCATTAGACTCCTAGTCAGAAAGCTCAGTTTTGAATCCTGTGGGAATTAAATTTTGCACACACTCAAAATAAAATCTTCTAAACTTATAAGTTATAACTTCTTTTTGAGGATACATTCTAGAAGAAGTTTTTCCCTTCTTTTGGGTATCAAAGTTTCTTGTCAGATGATATAATTACAATTACGATTACGCTTGTGCTCTTCTCTCAACTGTTTGGGCACCTATCTTGCACAAACCTTGCAACCGTTGCAAGGAAGTTCAAAGCGCAGCCGTCAGCAGGTAAAGTTATGCTAACAGTTTTGGGATACACGAGGCCCTATCCTTGAACATTATCTAGAGCGTGGAACTACAGTAACAAGTGCATCGTATTCTGACATGTTTCGGAATGAGTTAAAGCAAGCAATTTGCACAAAATGGAGAGGGAGATTGTCGGAAGGTGTTATTCTCTTACACGACAATGCGCGCCCTCATACCACTGCACAGACTAGAAAATGCCTTCAAGAACTTAAATTTGAAGTTCTCGACCATCCAGCCTACAGTCCAGACCTGGCACCTCCGGATTTTTACTTGTTTGGACCACTAAAAGACGCTTTGAGAGGTCAGCGATTCCAAGGCGATGATGACCTGAAGAAGACGGTGCATGACTGGCTACGCACACAGCCAAAAACATTCTTTTGTGATGGCATTAGGAAGCTTGTACAGTATGATCGCTGGACTAAGTGTATTGAGAAACAGGGAGACTTTGTTGAGAAGTGATGTGTTTATAATCTATCAGATGTAAAAAGAAAATTGTGAAAATAAAAAGTGCGGATACTTATTGAATTACCCTCGTGTATATATATTGTAAGATTTTATATTTTGAGGCCTATAACTTTGTCGTGTTTGTACATGAAAAATAGGTAACTTTACCTTATTTCACAATTTTCCTTAAAACGTAAGAAGAAAAATTTGTAAAATTCTAACAACTATTTCATAATTTTATTTGCCAAAATTATTAATATTTTGGGATGAATATTTTAACTAAACTTATGGAATTTGATTGTGGCGTGAATATTAAACTGTATTGAAATGCAAAATTCTGGGTACAATTTATGTAAATTTGTTAAATATAGTAAGAATTATGCTTCTCACTAATGTTGGCTGCGCCCCAGCCGTGTCGTAACACCGCTTACCGTCGACTAGCGAAACTAAGCGACATTTAGTCTGGGTGGTAGTTGGATGGGAGGCCGTTCTCTTCGTTCAAATTGTGTAACGACTAACGACACGTGGTTCGGATTCCACGTAAAGTTGTAAATCCCCTCCATCATATGACCTTAAATGTTGGGAAGGAGGTTCATCAACCTTATCCAACCAAAACAACATTCTCACTAATGTAAAATAAATAAGTTTACGTTTAAAATTTAACAATGAATTAGAGAAAATGGAATTTTAACCAGAATCTCGCAAAAGGTTGAAAGATAAATAGGCCCTTATTTATTCAGAAATTTTGTTTCCATCCAGCTTAAAAGTATAAGAAGGCACAAAGGTCGGGAATTCGAAACCCCAATGATGGTGGTGGTAATAAAATAAGGAGTTAATGGGCCGCATTAGTTGGTCTGAGCGCTGTGCCAATTTCTGGCTCTTTTGAATATGATTATTTAAGAGTATTCAAAATGGATGTTTTAAAACTATACTAAAGATAATTTTTTTTAAGTGCGCAAAGCGTAATATTTTGTATTTAGAATTTCTATTATTTTTAAAATATGACAAATTAATTACCTATATTCTATTACTATTACCTCTATTACATTATTACCTATATTTTATATATAAATATAAAAATATACAGCACGAATTGAATTAAAAGTCGAAATTAATGTATAACGCAATATAAAATTGCTGTTAATAAGTTCTACACAAAAATTCAACGTAAATTCACGATCCCTTCAACCACGAGAGATGGCTGGCTGCGAGGCAACAACTCCTTTAGGTACCTAGCTGGGTCAGATGACCACGAAGCTATGACCTTTTCTTCCTTTTTCCTGCATCAGATATCAGAATTGGCCGACAGCGATGTTACAACTCCTTCAGCCTCTTCGTCAGCCCTCCCTTTCTTCCCCCATCCCCTCCATCCCGCGGTTCCTCCGCTTCTCAACTCAGCCAGTATCTACCGCCCTCAAGGAACCCCTGATTCCCCAACTCGGCCGATTCCCCCTCTCTCGTTTCTGAAGAACCCTGCTGCCCAACTCGATTGTTCTCCCGCACCTCTAGTCTCCCTCTCCCCCTCCGTCGATATGACGGTCACTTGTATCCCTCCCTTCAGTTTTCTTCGGGGGATTTTCTTTGCTTCGTTTCCTCACAGTTACTGGGAGGAGACTATTATATAGGGACACACTTCAAGCATTTCTTCAGCGACTCTTACAAGCAGACACCTGCAGGCATCACTCGTCTCAGGCCGACACAAGATTTCCCTTGATCGCATCTCTCCTTAAAAAAGGCGTTTATTATTTTCTAGAGTCAAGTGACCTTGAACACCGCTTCGCGCCTCGGCTCGAGAAAACCCTCGCATCCTTCATCACAGGGGTGGATCCAGAAATTTTTCAGGGGGGGGGGGCGGTTCACTGCTGCCGGTGGTAATTTTAGATCGGAAATATAATCCACCAACAAGATTTACTCACATCTATATAGTTCAAACTTCAAGCTCTGTATCTCTTTTCACAAATAAAAAATTTGTTTATTGTTGTTACTAGAGCAAGTGAGTTACAAAAATTAAAGAAAAAAGTTACGTTATTGCTTGATCTAAATTGTGGTATGTAAGGTTCTTAATAAGTTATTATAATCATCAGGCATTTAATGCACCGTGTGAGATAAGCAACCTCAGTTTCTAACGATTATATAAATTATTAATTACTCTCAAGTATAATATCTTGTTCTCGTGCCTTCATTATTTCATGAGGGGTTCACGGGCACCCAATGAACCCCCCTTTGGATCCGCCACTGCGTCAGTCTGCTGGCACATATCCAAGATACCACGTCCAAGATGCCAAGCCGTCGTTTGACTATATTCATTCTTTAATTTAATTAACTGCAAATTCACTCATTCGCGCGACCTTACTTTTCGCTAATCTTGTAATTAACCATTGTGCATTTGTCTTTTTGTAATGAACGTTAATTTCAACAATCCAATCTTATTCGCTGCACAAAAATTCACTCAGCATATGTAATTCCCCATTTCAATTCTTGCTCTGTAAACGTTTATTTCTTTATTTGTTTGTTTGTTGTTTGTTTACTTGTTTGTTTGTTATTTCTTTACTTGTTTTGTTATATTAAAGGGAGAAAACTCACTCTATTAATCTCCTTATTTTAATGACATTTATTATTTTGATCGAAAGAGCTGGTGACCCCAAGCAAATATTTATTTAATTAGTCTAATTACATTATTATAGGGCCTACAGTCAACCGACTCTACTATTGTACACATCTTTATGATTATGTTAGTACAGTTAGTACAGTTAGTACAGTTACAATTACAGGCTAACAAAGACCCTAAGATCCACTCTAAGCTAGCCCAAGAAGGAAGTAGAAAAGTTAGAAATAACTGAAAAAAGAACACTGAAAATTTAAACCATGCTTACATTTATAGACGTATAAAGCCTTCACAGAGGAATAGCAGTGATAGTAAAGTATAGAACAGACAAGGCTCTGCCCCTCTTCCGTCAGCCACTGGTGACAAAAAATAGTTGTGAAAGAAGATTTCTAGGAAAGTAGGAAAAAGTGTAATGAAGAGAATAGCTTCAGAGTTCATTCACACCATGCGTACACTTATCTCGTGTACCCAGTTACGCATTAGAAGACAGCGGAACATAAAGGATAGCATGAATACTAAACTATTTAGTCTAATCTACACTATGGATTTTTTTAAAGAATTTTTGTATTTATTTATTATATACCTTACCTTACAACCATACAAAGGTTCCGCGCGATGATTCCTCATTTCGAGAAGGTCAAGCTTGTCGCCCCTCCTCTCGAGTTGGCCTGGTGAAGTAGTAAGTTGGTTTCTTGTGCTCGACACCTCACATAGCCAGGTGCGCTAGGCTCATCGGGGATTGTTCTGATCCAGGCGTCTAGTTTTTTGAAGATGTCAACTGCAACTCCCTTCGTGTTTCTTAGGTCTTTGGGCAGCTGATTAAACAGTTTTGGTCCTCTTACCACAAAACTATTTTCCTTCAGGGTTAAGGATGTTCCCTGTCTCACCTTTAATTTAGGAATACGACACATTCTACTGTTTCTACTTTCCACCGTTCTTTGGGGAGTTATAGGGTTCAGAGCAAGATTAGGGACTAGTTTCTCCACTATTTTCCAAGTGTAAATAATGGTGTATCTGTCTCTTCTCCTTTCCAGTGAATATAGGTCTAGTTCGCGTAACCTTTCCCAGTAATTTAGTTCTTTGCACCCGTTCATCTTGGCTGTAAAGCTTCTCTGGATCCCTTCCAGCTGTTTAATATCCTCTTTTTTATATGGGGATGTCAGGACCGAGCAGTATTCCAATTTGGGTATGATCAGGGTTTTCAGTAGAGGAATCATTATATTCCTATCCCTTCGTTTAAAGGTTCTCAATATCTGTCCCGTTATTCTCTTTGCTCTGTTTACTGCTATCTTATTTTGTGTTTCAAATTTTGCATCATCTGTCATTAAAACCCCTAAATCTTTTGCTCTGGAATTTCTCCGAATTTCCTGTCCTTTGGGGTATAATATTCCATGGATTTTAGGTCTTCTCTTTTTCCGTACCGTAACAGCTGACATTTCTCGGTGTTAAACTTCATATTGTTGTCTTCCGTCCACTTGTAGATTCTGTTTATGTCGGTTTGTAGCGATCCTATATCTTCTGGGTTTCTTATATTTCCATTGATCTTTGTGTCATCGGCAAAGGATGTTACTGTGCTGTCTCTGGTAACGTCCTCATCTATGTCAGTTAGCATGATTATGAAGAGTAGTGGAGCTAATACTGTTCCTTGTGGTATTGAGCTGAGGACCTCTGATTCTGATGAAGATACTCCTTGTACTGTAACGACTTGCCGCCGCTCACTAAGGAAATTATATATCCATTTCCCTACTCTTCCTGTTATTCCCATATATTTCAGTTTATGTATTATGATTTCATGGTCACACTTGTCGAACGCTTTAGCAAAGTCTGTGTATAGTACATCATAGTTTTCATTACTTTCAAGTGCATCAATAATGTTGTTGTAGTGTTCCATTAATTGTGATAGGCATGATCTACCTGACCGAAACCCGGGTTGGTTATCATTGAATTTTTTCCGAGTTTCCAAAAAGTCATAAATTTTCTCTCTAACTATTCTTTCAAATATTTTAGTGAGATGAGATGTAAGCGACACTGGCCTATAGTTTTTGGCCTCGGATCGATCTCCTCCTTTATATATTGGGACTATGTTCGCGCTCTTCAGGATGCCCGGTATTTCTCCCGTGTCTAGTGATCGTCTCCATATCCAGTATAGGGGCTCAGCGATTGCATTCTTGCAGTTTTTGATCAGTGTGGCATTCCATTTATCCGGTCCTGCCGCTGAGTGTGTTTTTAGTTTCCCTATGGCTTGTGTAATATCATCCGTCGTAAAGTCGAAATCCGTTATACTTTTCCCTTGTAGTTCTTCTTCAAAGAACGCGTTTCTATCGCCTATCAATTTGTCAGTTTTTGGGATACTGAAAGATTATTAAAATATTATTAATAATAATATTATATATTATAATATATTATAATATAATATTATAATATTATAATATAATATACTATTATAATATTATAATATAATATAATATTATATATTATAATATTAAGAATATTATTAATTAATAATAATAATAATAATTAATAATAATTAAGCTAATTAGGAAAGTATGAAAATGATATTCTGATAATACTAGAGAAGGTTTGAAGATGTAAATGTTACTGGAAATGTACTGATTAACATTTACACACACACACACACACACACACAAACACACACAAAAAAAATCTAATACAGTAAACCCTCGTCCAACGCGGGGGTTAGGTTCCTCGAGAACGGCGCGTTAGGTAAATCCGCGTTGGACAAACTTAATACCTTATGGGATAAATGGGGATACGTGAACGCGGCCGCGTAAAGTCTCCCATTAATACTTAGATACATAGATTTTTTATTCACACACAAATGAATTTCCCTACCTATATTGTATATGAAATAAGACCATAATAAAATCATAAACATAATGATATTTACATATGATAAAGAAAAATATATTAAATGAAAATAGCACGTAACATTTCTTCACTCTTTCGAATGGTGCGCATGGTAGACTCATTCACGTGATACTCGCGGCCAAGTGATGTTATGCTCATACCACCACGCAACTTATCTAGAATCTTTATTTTTCCGGCTAATGTCATAACCTTACGACTTTTCTTCTCTTCACTATCACTAGCAGATGCTTTACGATTTGGTGCCATTCTGCTGTCTAAGGGTAATAGCAAAACAACGGCAAAATACGACAAAAACAATCCAACACAATTTCACTGAACTTAACGCGGTAGCGGGACTGAGACAAAGGGTGATGCGAAGGGTGACGCGAGAGGGAGAGAGATGCGGGAGTGTTGGAGAGTGTAGGAGAAAACACTAGAGCGCGCATTGGCACACGTACAGTACTACTGTATTAAAGCGTGTTTGGTGGATCGTGTATAATCAAATTTTCAGCTTTCGGCAAATAATTGTGCGCATTTATTTTTCCGTGTATAAGCAAATTGGCGTTGGACAAACACGCGTTGGATGAGGGTTTACTGTATATGAATTAATTATAATTTGTCAGAAGTTCACTTGCAAATTGGTAAAAGTTAATAAAATTAAGTAATTTTTATTAATAAATGAACGAGAGAGAGAGAGAGAGAGAGAGAGAGAGAGTCCTGCTGTTTATCAAACGGAACTTCTTAGTTTTCTTCACTCGTACTATACGAGATCACACATCAGAGATCGTCACTATCGTCACTATAGCAGGCTATTTAGACGTGCATAGTAGGCCTACTTTGCCCTGGAAATATTTTATGGAATTTTCGATGAGCCTTGAGAACTTTCAGTGGTAGGGCTGATCTATAAAGTTAAGACAGACAGGGAGTACGACCACTATATTCTTTATACACTCTATTTTTTATACACTATATTTACTATACCTTTGGTGACCTTTGGTTTGCTTCCGCCCGAATTGTTCATTCTGATGAAGGTCAAGCTTTTCACTCCACCTTAGACCTACAGTTTGACGTGGAATCCGAACCACGCCCTACCAACAGCCCAGCGTCTTAACCACTAGGCCACCCAGGGTATCCATTCATCTTCCAGCTGTGGAAGGATGAACAGCTGGGTTTTGCTGCGCGCCGGCTGCCGTCACCGGGTCTCGATCCCGGGGCCGATGGATTCGTAGTCAGCGACGTTAACCATTATACAATCGAGGCGCATATTCTTACACTATATTTTTATTCTTTATACACTATATTTACTATATTCTTTATTCTTTATACACTATATTTATTATATTCTTTATTCTTTATACACTATAGTCACTATATTCTTTATTCACTATATTCACTATTTTTTTATTCTTTAGACACTATATTTACTATATTCTTTATTCTTTAAACACTATATTCACTATATTCTTTATTCTTTATACACTATATTCACTATATCCTATATTCTTTTTTCTGGAACGTCCTTGATAAATCCCATCAGATGACTGAGTTCTTAGTAATTAAAGTGGGTCGACTCATTCAAAACTAGTTTTCTCGCCGTCAATTTTAAGTTAAGCTTAAGTGTTTCTTTCATTGTTAGCCACTTGGTTGTTAGCCCAGCTCGCTGTTAGCTAATGTTTACAGACAGTCAGATTATACCCTATCAGGTTATTCGTAATAGGTCAGTTGTTAACCGATATTCAAATTTAGGAGGTAAATATCGCAAGTGATGACAACAGAAAGTGATGTTGTGCTTTGAGATTGTATTAGACCTGTGAAACATTTAAGGAATTTTCTTTGAACTTTGTGAACTTTCGTGGGTGGGGCTCGTCTATAAAGTTACATTTTATATAAGTAAACGATCCTATTATATATGTACCAAATGTGGTATGAAAACGTAAAACAAATTTTGATGCTGGTCACATTATTACAGTATATATGTTTGTTACAGGGAATCTGTGTAACTAGGAATTTCATGGGATCCCTAAAATGTTTAGAGATTTCACATAAGGTTAAAACTAACGAAAATATTACGACTTAACCTTACATGAAATCCCTGAACATGTTAGGGATTTCATGAAATCCCTAGTTACACAGATTCCCTGTAACGTATATATATATATAATGTAAACAGTTTAACGTCATTAATTCCGTTAATTTTCCTCCCATTTGCGAGTTTTAAGCGTTATGCTTCTCGTTAATAACGAATTATGACGTTCATTTTGCTATTTTACGTTATTCTCACTTTTATTTTATTATTTCCTACGTTAATCACCTCCTCCCGAATTTTTAACGGATGGAAATACGTCCGTTAAAATTCGGATAAAGATGATTAACTCCCGTTTATAAATATACGTAAATTTTGTTAATTAAACCAATCAGTAGCTGAGTCTTGAACACTTCTCTCTCTCTCTCTCTCTCTCCTCTCTCTCTCTCTCTCTCTCTCTCACACACACACACACACACACACACACACACACACACACACACACACCACACAGGTACTTGCGAGTTCTTCATTGAAAGGGTAAAGAACGAGTGAGAAGATACAGTATTGTTGTGGCCCGAATCGAAGACAATGTGCAGCGCCTCCAATTCACATTTGGAGGAATACATCAATAACTCAGGTATTGAGGCCCAACCTCACCCTCTGTATTCTTCTGATGTGACTCTTTCGATTACTTCCAACAATAGACGTGTCTCCGGAGCTAATTCACGGTGACGAGGATCTGATTGACAGTCTGATATATCTGATAGCTACTCCGAAATCGTGTCAGAAAGATGTGTCGAGAGACTTTTTTTTTAAACGTCTGAGATTTAAGATAATGTTCTTAAAATCGTGGAAATTGTTAGGTGTGGGTTCGTACGCGGCTTAGCCCTTTGCACTTGTTTGGGGGTCGACTGTATTTGGCAAAAAATAGATTAAGTTAGGTTAGTCCGGCGTAAGATTTGTTTATCTTGGTTGAAAAACTTGGTTTAAAACTAACCATAAAAAATATTTTTAGTAAATTTTCATCAGAGGATTTCTCAAAAAATAATAATCAGGCAGGATAGCCGATAGCTGGTACAGAATTCAGACCAACTAATACGGGCCCCATTGGTCCATTGCGCTAACTCCTAGGTTATGATTACATCATCATCATCTAGAATCGAATCCCCGACTTGAATATTTTGCTTGACTTCGCTTACAGGAAAATGGTATTACCCATTTGAAATGCTAATTTCAAATGATAATTCGCCATGATAATAAGTGATAATTTCAAGTGATAATTCACCATGATAATAAATGATAATTTCAAGTGATAATTCACCATGATAATAAATGATAATTTCAAATGATAATTCACCATGATAATAAATGATAATTTCAAGTGATAATTCACCATGATAATAAATGATAATTTCAAGTGATAATTCACCATGATAATAAATGATAATTTCAAGTGATAATTCACCATGATAATAAATGATAATTTCAAGTGATAATTCACCATGATAATAAATGATAATTTCAAGTGATAATTCGCCATTTATCTTCAAGAATGGCGAAGAATATTTTGAGTATTTCCAAATAAGGATAAGGTGTCGACAAATGTAAAATTGAAAAGAACGAACGTCAAACATTATTTCACACTATCATTCTAACCTCGTCTTTGAAGTGATTCTCTCATTGTGTTGAAACCGAATCTATATTGAGATTCAACACAATAAGACCGCCGGGAAAGGAAGAAGCCGTTGCTTAATTTCTACAAGTTTAAAATGTGTTATTTCCTATTTAAAAAATCACTTTAAAATAATAGCCTTTTTCTAAATATTTAAATAAATATTCTTTTATACAGGGTGATTCATTCGCTGGTTGCCCCAGACTATCGCTAATATATCCGCTGGGACAACCAGCGAGTGAATCACCTTGTATTACGCCATTAGTATTTTTTATCTTTTGCGCTCCTGTTCAATCGTTTTAGTCCTTGCTGTACACATCGCTACTGTCACTCGAAGGACAGTCTGTCTGTAAGTCTGTCTACTTTTTAATGGAGAAATTTTTAAGGTTAAAATAGGAAGATTGATGAAAATACATTTCAACTGAATGGCCGAAATGAGAAAGAAAAATATCACTTTTTTACTATTCACTAAAATTGGAAGTGAATGTAAAAAAAGAGTAAAAGTAATGATGCATTTTGAGTTCACTTCCATTCTTTTGTTATTCCACTCACTAACCTAATCTACAGAATCATCTGAATTTAATCTGAGATTAATATTGATTAGGTGTCGAAGAGATGTTACAGGCAGGAAACGCGTATATATATATATATATATATATATATATATATATATATATAATATATATATAGTCTATATATTGGGGGGTATGGGGGCATTTTTGTTGACGTTCGCCCTTGGCCCCTCCTTTTTGTATAATATATATATATATATATATATATATAATCAGTCATAAGGGGTCAGAAATTGGCACAGTCCTCAGGTCAGACTAACTCGGACCATTCCACTAATTCCTGGATTATTAATAACACTGGGCAACACGTATTTTATTGAATGATATCTGACACTTGATTCTAGGTAATTTGGGTGCGCTGAATACGAATTTCAACTCGGTTTGGCTCTATCAGGTCCTGATTCTTGTCGACAGCCTATGTGCCATTTTCCAGATTTTTCAAATTAGGACTAAAAAATTAAGTCATGTGTTAAATTTTTTTTTCAAGTTTCATGAATACAAGCAGTTCAAACTACAGTAAAATTACATTATAACGATAGAAATGACTTAAAATAAAAAAAACAAACAGATATGAAGCTTTCACTGTGGCAAAATTTTCTTTTGTAAGACTTTCTAGCGTATTTGCTTGTTGATGGCAGGTCTCTTTTCAAGCACCACCAGTAATCAGCCATCATGTGAGAATCCCAGCGGCCTTGGTACAGTTCCTCCATAATTTTGATATCTTGGTGGAATCTCTCCCTTGTTCGTCACTTACATCACCTAAATTACTTGGAAATTGGTCAAGATGGCTATTCAAAAAATGCATTTTTATGCTCATATTGCAACCTAACTTTTTGTAGTCCCTTAAAAGTTTTTTTACGATTTCTTCGTAGTTATCTGCCCTATAATTGCCTAAAAAGTTTTCTATCAAGTCCACGAATGAGAACCAGCCATTTTTTTTCGCGTTCATTCATGACATTAGGAAAATTGCTGTCTTTAATCATTGTTCTTATTTGTGGACCGTCGAAAATTCCCGCCTTGATTTTTTCATAACTTAAACTTGGAAATTTTGAAGTTATGTATTTGAAACACTCGCCGTTCGTATCTAAAGCTTTTACATATTGTTTAATAAGGCCTAGTTTTATATGCAGAGGAGGAAATATGATTTTATCTCTGCTCACTAAAGGTGGATTAATTACGTTTTTTCTCCGACAGTAAGTGATGTTCGTGCTGGCCAGATTTGTTTGAAATAATGTTCTTCCTTGGCTCTGCTGTCCCATAAGCAAAGGAAGCAGGGATATTTAGTATACCCTCCTTGTTGTCCTAGCAGAAAATTAACCATTTTTAAGTCAACACATATGATCCACTCGTGCTCCCTATATTTGATAAGATTTAAAACCTTTTCTATATGTTCATACTTTTCTTTTAATTTTGTTGAGTGCCCAATCGGTATCGAGCCGTATAGATTGCCATTATGCAACAACACACACTTAAGACTTCTTTTCGAACTGTCTAAAAACAAGCGCCAATCATTTGCATCGTAAGACTCAACCCCCATCTTCTTTAATAAACCAACTATGTCGCAGCAATATACTAAACTATCCTCTGTTCTAAAATATTTAACAAGTTCTTCTTCTCTTTTTCTGTAAAATGAAATGTATGTGTTTGAAGTAAGCAAGTTTTTCTCTTTAAGTCTTGAAGCTAAAATTTCCGCAGCCTTTTTTGGCAAATTTAGATCCCTTACAAGATCATTCAACTCGGCCTGGTTAAACTTTTGCGGATCGTTTTGACTTTCAAATACGCTGGGGTCAAAATCGGTGTCTGACTCCTCAAAGTGCATAACAATATTTTCAGGAACATCTTCAACTAATTCTTGAGTTGGCAGACCCTTAAATTTTGGAATGGGGATCTCAATTGAATGTAGCACAGGTCGTATCGCGGTGTCGAAATTTGGGTACTCGATACAATGTTTATTTTTCTTAGTGAAGCCCGAAGTCTTGACAAAGCAAAGGTAGCAATCGGTCTCGTGGTTAGTAGGCTCTCGCCACACCTGATATGGAAAAAAAATTGTAAAGCGTTAACAAAAGCGACGAGAGACTTGTTTTTATGAATTTTATCAAAAGTTATCACCCAAACATTTAACATTTCTATGTGTTTCAACCTTATGCAATATTTGAGATTCTTATAAACATTTTCTGTAAATTTTTGTTTATGTACCTAAGTTACAATTACATTTAGGTAAGTTACAGTATACTAGTGATTAAATTACGTAGTTTTATGAAATCATAAACTTACCATCGGAACTCCAAAAGGTATTTTTGAATCCGAACCCTTCGTCCAATGTCGCAGTCTTTCAATGCATATAGTGCATTAAAAATATTTTTAGGGTGTTACATATAAAAATATACATAATACAACAATACCATAACAATAGGTACAAATACCTAGAGAAAAACCTAGTTGCATAATGTGTAACTGCAAAAAGACTTAGCGAGTATTGAGAAAAAAACCTTTTTATGAATACGACGAAAGAGGAGGGGTGTTGAGCAAAATTAAGACCTGATAGAGCAAAACCGAGTAAAGATTCGTGCTCAGCGCACCCAAATTACCTAGAAGTAACTGTCAAATCTAATTCAATAGACAAAAATTTGAAATTTGTTCCCCAGTGTAATCAGCGTCATCGACGGAATTGAACCCCCGACCTTAATGACTTCGTTTTCGCTTACAAGGAAATAGTGTTATTACTACGTTACGGGCGCTGGCCGCATACATCAATACTGCTAAACAATTTTAAAATAAACCTGAAATACTCTCTCTCTCTCTCTCTCTCTCTCTCTCTCTCTCTCTCTCTCTCTCTCTCTCTCTCTCGAAACCCTATAAGTGCGGCAGGTAAAGTGGCATGATACATTTTGCGTTAATTAAACGGATTACAATTCCATCAAATTCTTTCATTTCTTGTTTGAGTTATTTTGGGGACTTATTTCTGAGGTTTCACTTTTGTTTACACCGTATATATATATATATATATATATATATATATATATATATATATATATATATATATATATATATATATATATATATATATATACATTTAAACTGCAAACACGCAGTATAATTAACGTAAAGAACGACGCTTGTATAGGAGAATATTCCGCGCAAGATGAGAGAGAGAACGAAACGAATATATTTTGCGCGGAATATTCTCCTATACAAGCGTCGTTCTTTACGTTGATATATATATATATATATATATATATATATATTAGAGCTATCATAGGAGTTTGTATTCTGAAAATATTAAAAAAAAACCTGCTTTTTTAATGATTTTGGTGGAATACATTAAGTGGGTTTTTTATTTGTTGTTCGCTCTTTCTCCTCATCTTGTGCGGACGCTCTTCTACACAAGCGTCGTTCTTTACATTAATTATACTGTGTGTTGTTTGCACTTAAAATGTATATATGTACGGCATGAGAAGGTGCCCCCTCAGGGCATTCGATTCCGCTCGTATGTAGGAGAATTACGACTTCTGACTAATCGGGGACCTTGGTGTAGTGGTTAGCATGTCCGACCGACAATTGGATGATCTCGGGTTCGATTCCCGGGAGGTGCCTCGTTTTTCATTTGTTCGTTCTTTCTCCTCATCTTGTGCGGACGCTCTTCTACACAAGCGTCGTTCTTTACATATATATATATATATATACGTTTTTTATCGTAAAAACTGGCACGAAGCTTCCTCACGTTTTGATTAAATTCAAACCCTTGTTTAAGTCAAATTGATATATGTTGAACTACTTTGGTTTTGTCTCACCCATCACAAATTATCCTAACCTAACCCGTCTCAACTTGATTGATCTCAGTCTCGCGTGAAGGCAGTCATTATTATCAAATCTTGAAACTGTAGCATTTATCTTAAAGCACATTGAAACTCCAGTAATAGGAATAATAATAATAATAATAATAATAATAATAATGATGATAATAATAATGATAATATTAATAATAATAATAATAATAATAATACTAATAATAATAATTAATAGTAGTGATAAACTATTCAAGGAATGATAAGTATTTTTTCCCAAAATCTTACTTTAGAATTTAAATATGAGAGAGATCCTTCCCATACAAAAGAGGTGATTTCTCGATTAATCCACAAACAAACTTAAAACAGCGAACGAGTCTTGAATAAATTTTCGTATAGTCAGTTAAAAGTTTAAATTTTAGACAGGTACTGTCTACCCTTCCATTCTCTCTCTCTCTCTCTCTCTCTCTCTCTCTCTCTCTCTCTCTCTCTCTCACTACCCCATTTACTGATTTTATTCTGGTTAACGCCTGATAACGATTTTGTTCTTAGAGGGAACCTCATGGTGTACCCCAAGGTTAACCCACAATTTTTTGTAGTGATATATTAACAGGTTTTTCCTTAATGTACAACTGTGTTATTTTAGATATTGGTCATAACCCGATTTATATGAATTTTTTTCACTGACACACCAAACACTTTTACCACCGAAACCAGTACATATTGATTAAAAACTGGCTGTTCGTTGAACGGTAATTTGAACTGTAATTATTAGTTGTTTCTTGCAGTAATTATACATAGGCCCCTATATATCCTCCAAATTACATATTATTATTATTATTATTATCCTTAACTGTTAACAAAAAAAGCTGCATTTTCTTTCAACCTTACTTACAATATAAAAAAATACGAAAACAGTGTTACACAAACTTCCAACTATTTTTAACAGAAAAGTGGGGGTAGGGGTAATAGGGGAGGGGGTTATGCAACAAGGGGTGGGGGTTAGTCCCCCAAGTTGCATGAAGGGGAAGGGGGTTTTGGAGGGAGAAGGAGAATTACCTCCCCCGAAGGGGTAATTTAAAAGGGGGGTAGGGGTAATGGAGGGATTATGCAACAAGGGGATGGGAATTAGTCCCCCCAAGTTGTATGAAGGGGGGGAACAATGGCCTCCCCCCAAAGGGGTAATTTTTGTCTTCATCTCGGTACTAAAAAATAAAAATCTGAGTTTGATATTCTTTTTTTGTATCCTGTTAATTTTATTAAGGTTTTTTTTCAAAGAGAGCAGACTCCAGGTGGTAAAATCTGGGGCGAAGCCCAGGCACCGAAGGTAGTTTGCGAAGCACAAGCACTGCCCGTAGGGCAGTGAGCCGACGGCTCTGCTTATTATTATTATTGTTATTGCTATTACTTTCAGTATTAGTAATAGTATTCATTGAGCCCAAACATCTTACATACTTTTTCTTACAGATCATCATTGATCACACAACAATTTGGTGAAGTGCTAATCAACAAAACTTTAAAAAAATCACATTTTTGTGTTTTGTTTTTCATCAAATTAAAATATGCATTTTCCTTTTTTTAAACTATTTCGATAATGATGTGTTTTTCTTTCCGATGGCACTCTTTCATTTCCCCATTATTAATATACGAAGGGGCCAGAGGAACGAGGGGGTAAATCCCTCTGTCTGATTCGCAGGGGAGCACTTACACGAAGGGAAAAAAATTTCCTAAGAAAATGTTCTATGAATATTATACTCTGAGGAGGAAAATGAGAAAATGTCAGCCCTTTTTTCTGATTAGTAATACTCCTACAGGAGTGTGTGGTGTGTGGTGTGTGTGTGTGTGTGTGTGTGTGTGTAAGCTAATATTAGTATACTAATATCATCTTGCACACACACACACACACACACACACACATCCCCCATCCCATATATACTGTATACAGTATATATATATATATATATATATATATATATATATATATATATATATATATATATATATATATATGCTGCAAACCCACAAGGAAAAAGAAAAACGATTCCAAGGCCTTTCGTGTATTCAAAGCTACACCTCGTCAGGGAATGAAGTTAAAAGGCGAGAAGCCCATATATATATACAACGTACAGGAAAAACAAAACAATTAGCACATACTTAACAAGGGTTAATGAGAGGCAAAATAAATTTTAACATGATATCGTCAATTTTATAAGTCCCCGAGCTGTTATTTTATGCCTTTGGCCTAATAATTTGGATGTGGACTTATTTCTTGGTAGGCTCAACAATTTAGCCCCATCTATTAAGTTTACAGTTGAAAAAGAAAATGAGGGAAGCCTATCTTTTCTTGATCTAAAAATTTGGAGATGCTCTAATCAGTTCAAATATGAAGTCTACCGTAAGCCTACTAATAATAACTCTTACGTGCATTTTTATTCTGACCATCATCCTTCGATTAAATCCTCTATTTTCTCTGCTATGTTTCTTCGAGCATTGAGAGTTGTCAGTCCTGAATTTTTAGATTCCGAGTTATGCAATATCATGAATATTGGTACTAAATTATGTTATCCTATTTCATTTTTAAATAACTGTCTTAAGAATGCCAAGAATAGGTATTATAATAATGTAATTGTAAAGGAATTTCAGCGTAAAAATATCCTTAGCCTACCTTACCATGTTAATTTTCAATATCTTCCAACTGTACTTAAAGCAATTGGCATTAATGTAATCTTTAAGTATAATAATACTGTTAAATCACGCCTAATAAAGAATAGCCCTGATAATGTTGTTGGTTGTGTGTATTCGATCGGATGTACACAATGTAACTCAGTATATATAGGCCAAACCGGTAAAACGGTTAGATATTAGGGTAAAACAGCATAAATATGCTTGTAGAACAGCTAGTACTTCCAATGCTTTATTTAACCATATGTATAGATGTAACCATAGCATCAAGTGGGATAGTTCTAAAGCGCTTGTTAAAAACAGAGATATAATAGAACGAAATATTCTAGAATGTGCATTTATTCATTTTAAAAACAATTTCAATAACACAGCTCGGGGACTTATAAAATTGACGATATCATGTTAAAATTTCTTTTGCCTCTCATTAACCCTTGTTAAGTATGTGCTAATTGTTTTGTTTTTCCTGTACGTTGTATATATATATGGGCTTCTCGCCTTTTAACTTCATTCCCTGACGAGGTGTAGCTTTGGATACACGAAAGGCCTTGGAATCGTTTTTCTTTTTCCTTGTGGGTTTGCAGCATTCATTCATTTCACGTGTTTTATTGTGAAATTCATCCCATATATATATATATATATATATATATATATATATATATATATATATATATAGTATAATGCGCCTCGGTGATGTAGTGGTTAGAATGGCTGACTACGCATCCACCGACCCCAGGTTCAATTCCTGGCGATGGCAGGCGGTGCTCAGCTCACCCAGCTGTTCATATTTTCATACAAAAAATTGGTTCGTAGATAACTGGGTACCCTGGGTAGCCTAGTGCTTAGGACGCTGCTGCTGATCGAGAGGCGTGAGATTGAGTCCGGGCAAGAACTTTGTAATTTCTAACCACCCGTGGTGGGTCGTGGTTCGGATTCCACGTTAAACTGTAGGTCTAAGGCGGACCAACAATTGTGACCTTTGTCAGAATGAACAATTCGGGCGGAAGGAAAACTTAGGTTACCAGGGCATACGTATAACATAAAAGAAAATGTGAAACATCTGTTTTATTTAATCTGGCCCTAAAGCTTTAGGCTTCACTGGGCTCTCAGACTAATTAAAGATAAAAACATCACTTCATAAGAGATTATATATATATATATATATATATATATATATATATATATATACACACAGGGCCGGATCTAGAAGTTGCGAGGCCCTAGGCGGATCTAGAAATTGCGAGGCCCTAGGCCTATATATATGAAAATATGGACTTAATTATCGGTACTATACCAGCAATATTAGAATCCCGCATAGACAGAACTATGCCAGCACTTAAAAATTAAACCAAACCAAAATAATCACGCATGGAAATTGTATAAGAAATATAAATAAACCATACAAATAAGTATAAATTATAATATGAATCAAGATTTGTGTCGAAAATATAAGACAATGATTTCTAAGATTTATATAATATTATAGGTAATGACTTTCCACAGTATACAAACGTTTTTCATATGTCATGTATAAGAGATGTTGACATTTCATTTTTTATAATAGTGAGCGATCGACTTATCAGGCTAAATATTAATGCTTTAATATTTGGTTCAGATGCTCCTTGAATATTACAGCAATGCTTTTCTACTTTTCTTCGAACTAAACTCTTCAATTAATTGAGAATAATCTAATGAATTTGTTATATCGTTTTCTATTGATAACATAGCTAATGATTGCAATCTCGCTTGAGACATGGTGGAACGCAAATATGTTTTAATAAGTTTGAGACGCGAGAAACTTCTTTCAGCCGAAGCAACAGTAACTGGGATGGTTAATGCTATTCGAAGTGCAACATAAACATTACGATAAATCTCACTTAGTTGTTTTTGCACTATATAAACAAGGGCATTTCCGAGATCTGTTTTCTCAGGTATAAACCTGCAAAGTACTTTAAGTTCTTCATAGAGTTCTAAATCATTAATATCACTTGAACAGAACGCGCAAAACGGCTTGAGCGAGGCCCCCTTTAGCACGAGGCCCTAGGCGATCGCCTAGTTCGCCTATAGCTAAATCCGGGCCTGTATATATATATATATATATATATATATATATATATATATCGTAAAGAAACGACGCTTGTATAGGAGATATTCCGCGCAAGACGAGAGAGAGAGAACGGAACAAATGAAAAAATGAGGTAACCACCTTCCTCAATTACCTCACCATTCAATTTAAACCTTATATCAGCTGGCTGATCACAGCTTTTAGGATGAAATTGCATAACCTTAGTTTTTGTAACATTAAAAAGAATATGTTTCTGCGAATACACTTCGCAGACTTTTAGTAGCCGATCCAGACCTTTAACAGAGGGACTTATTAACACCATATCATCGGCATAAACTAAGTTATTTATCCTTGTGTTATCTATACAACATCCCACTGTTGCCTCATTAAGTGAAGCAATTAATCCGTCAATATATATATATATATATATATATAATATGAAAAAGTCCTTCCAAACTGAATATATCTACAAAGTATATTTCAGTGTTCGTCTTCAGGCAGCAATCAAAAGAATTGTCTTCTAGTTCGTTTTAGGCAAAGTTAATTTCTGATGTACTGAAGTTCTTAATGAAAATGAAAATGAAAATGAAAAGGTTTATTGGCAGACTATAGTCCATATGACAAATATTGTTAATACAATGACAGTTCATATGCTAAGGATAGAAATATATACAATTGATTAGAAATAATACTATAATATCGAAGTTAAGTAAAGCTACAAACAAACGTTTTCGTACCAAGAAGTCCATAGCTTAGAGCAGGGGTCCCCAACCTTTTCGTGCCGAAGAGCACATTCAAGGCAGTACGATGAACAAGGATAGGCTAACTAAGAATCTTAGAAAAATTATCAAAACGATAACTTAATTTATTTATAAAGAAATAATTATTTTCAAATAAATGAGCATCTGTTTCTGTAATTAACTACTAAAATTTAATAAAATGTTAAGTATGTTACATATTTTAAATATTTAGTAACTAAATATTTAAAATATGTAACATACTTAACATTTTATTAAAAATTTAAATACAAACTTATCAATCGTAGTTAGTCAGTGGCGGGCACACGCAAAAGGGTCGGCGGGCACCATGGTGCTCGCGGGCACAGGGTTGGGGACCCTGGCTTAGAGGATAAATGCCAGGACTCATGGATAACTTGGATGATCGGGTTCGTTGATTTTTTTAATTCTTTACATTAGACTGTATTGAGCACGTCTTGTTACCTCCGGGAAGCTCGGGACATTGCGGGTAGCAAACATTTGCGAAGCTGAGCATCTCAGGGGTTATTTATGTAAGAGTCTAAAAGACTTGTCATACGGCAAATTTAGGGTTCTGCCAGAACTTTTTTTATAATTCACCCAGAGTTGCTGTCCGTATATATTACTGCAGAAAGTACGAAAGAGAGTGTCTTTAGCTTCACTTGTACAGAATCGAAAGTTCCTTATGGTCATATTCGCTTTAGCACACAGACTTCGAGATTGTTTTCTTATATCCGAGTCATCACTCAAGGAGCTGGTAATAGTTTGACCCAAATACTTAAACTCTTGTACTTCCTCAATTACCTCACCATTCAATTTAAACCTTATATCAGCTGGCTGATCACAGCTTTTAGGATGAAATTGCATAACCTTAGTTTTTGTAACATTAAAAAGAATATGTTTCTGCGAATACACTTCGCAGACTTTTAGTAGCCGATCCAGACCTTTAACAGAGGGACTTATTAACACCATATCATCGGCATAAACTAAGTTATTTATCCTTGTGTTATCTATACAACATCCCACTGTTGCCTCATTAAGTGAAGCAATTAATCCGTCAATATATGTCAATATAAACATTAAACAGCATAGGGGAGAGCAAGGAGCCTTGTCTCACTCCGCAAGAGGAGCCAAAACACTCGGATAGTACACTGCCCCACCTAACAGTGAAAGATTGGTGGGAATACCAAAATTTCAATAAATTATATATATATATATATATATATATATATATATATATATATATATATATACACACACACACACACACACACACACACACATATATATATATATATATATATATATATATATATATATATACAGGGTGGCGCAAAAGTCGCGCATCATAGGAATTTTCAGTGTTGATTATAATATATTATTATTTTTTTCTTTTCGGTAGGGGATGGCTGCGAAATTAACAATAGACGAGAGGGTGAGCTTGGTTTTAATGTATGGAATACCAGGTACAACAAATCGATGAATCGGTACAAAATTTAAATTATTTATTAGCTGTGCCGATTTATCGATTTGTTGTACCTGGTATTCCATACATTAAAACCAAGCTCACCCTCTCGTCTATTGTTAATTTCGCAGCCATCCCCTACCGAAAAGGAAAAAACTAATATATTATAGTCAACACTGAAAATTCCTATGATGCGCGAGTTTTGCGCCACCCTGTGTGTGTGTGTGTGTGTGTGTATATATATATATATATATATATATATACACAAAGATTAATATCTGAATTGAGGTAAAATGAAGATGAAAATAAAATCTTAATGGAAGTAATGGCGTATGAGACTCGTAACGTAGTGAATTTATTAAGTGAAGAAACATACGAACATTATCATAGAGAAGAGCTCACACTTTTCGGGAATGTTGTCAGGATCGATTTATGACTTGAATAAATGCATACTTCAGAAATTCTGGGGAGTTTACTTGTAGCTAAATCGAACGCTTAGAGTCAGCGGCGTAGCTAACGTTTTATTGGCTGCCGGGACAAAAACCCTATTCACGCGCCCCTACCAAGAAATTTAATTACTAATTAGTAATTAGTGAATTTATTAAGTGAAGAAACATACCAGCTAATTAATAATTAGTTATTAAATAATAGTTATTTGTCAATACCCTAAATTTAAATAATATTTGTTGTCAGGGGTATTATGTAGTAGACTGATTTATTGTATAAACAAAGCCATCCTGAATTACGGTGTAATATGTGTAATAATTATGTGTAATACGTGCATTGTGTAGTATAAGATTCACTGCATCAACCTTTAACCTAGAATGGAATGCATCATGCGACATTTAATGATAGGTCTTCCTCCTTCTGGTGGCTTTTCTTTGTAGTGCTCGCTCGGAGTGACCCACCCCCTTTTTTCTACGGCATTGTGTACATTATATTGTGACTGGCAGGGATTTGTGACACCGGACCTATATCGAAGCTTTGGCTTACTCTGCAAAAGGGCTTAAAACTTTAGAAAACATTTCCCCATCTAATTTTAAAGTTTGGTAATGTATGAAAACTTCAAGGTATTTTATATATCAACTGATACATTCTCATACGGTTTTCACGGAGTTCTACGGTTCGAATAGACGCTTCTTCTTGTCTATGTATCTTATGACTGCTTTAGACAGCCGTAAATTGATGTATTTTCCACCAAACGGCCCTCACCAAAGTCTGCCAAGAAGGTTCCAACTATTATAAGCGATCTTAACTTTCATTTATAGAGAAACAGTGAAACCACTTTATCCAGGGATTATGGCGGTTATAAGATTTAATCAAAGAGCTTCCGATCTCTCTTAAAACTGACCCAATGTTATTGTAATTAACACCTTTAAACCTAGGATGGATTTAATTTCAACATTTATTACCGCAAGAAAGTTGGAGTAATTCTGAATTTTTTAGCAGATTGACGTTTGTTCCTAATTCAACTTCTTTTATACACATACATTAGACAAGTATAACATCATTATTATTATTATTATTATTATTAGTAGTAGTAGTAGTAGTAGTAGTAGCAGTAGTAGTAATAGTATAAGATCTAAAGTTATTTTTTATCCCTCTTTTTAAGGTAGAAATATTTATTTTTCTGGGGGCTTTAAAAGTCTGAAAGAAGGTACTCATTTAATGATGACTGCACATATAAGTTGTGATTTACTAATGAGGTAGTGGTCTTACCAGCTTGTACCACAATTCGAACTACTAACACTTTAACGACATAAGAAAATATCATTGCTATTAATGTTTATAATGATTGTACATCATTTATGCTAAAGTAAATTACTTCACACGTTACATTAATCTGAGTCCACGTCATTATTAACCTTTGTTAACCTTGGTTTAGCTTCCGCCCGAATTGTTCATTCTGACGAAGGTGAAGCTTGTCACTCCACCTTAGACCTCCAGTTTAACGTGGAATCCGAACCACGTCCCACCAGCAGCACAGCGTCTTAATCACTAGGCTACCCAGGGTACCCATTTATCTACCAACTACTTTCTTTATTGTGTGGAAGGACGAACAGCTGGTTTTGCTGCGCGCCGCCTACCGTCACCGGGTCTCGATCCCGTGGCCGATGGATTCGTAGTCAGCGACGCTAACCACTACATCACTGAGGGTGGTGTATTATGAGGGTTAGATGGAAAGTCTCAGTTACCAGAAATTGACTTAAGGGAATAAAACCAAAATAAGAAATGGATTTATGAGAACACAAACTTTCGGCCATTTCTAACGTCTTGAAGACCATAAAATAGGCCCAAGGCGTGTGCTCATAAATTCATTTCTTATTGTGGATTTATTCCCATTATGAAAGTTATGAGAAAGAACTTCACTTTTCTATAATAAATCGGTGTACTGGGAGTTACACATAATCATGGTTAAGTTACTTTTGAAGACATAGACCCTCTCCCTGTCCACGAGAAAATGATCGACTGCCTAAATTATAGATACCGCTGCAAGGAGGTAGACAATATGACTGACTAAATTCTCGAGAAAACATATTAAAATGTTCCTGCAGTTATAGATTAGGTTAGGTTAGGTTAGGTTACAGTAGGGTAGGTTAGGTACTACGACTTAAAAGGTGTCCATAAAACTTTATCTGTCGGTAAACTGGATATTCCACTTGAAGCAAAAGGAAAAAACTATAGATAACGTCGACAATTTTCCCGACATTTAGATCGGTGGTCACATGATTCATAACGTTATTTTTTATTTTATTTTATGCAGGAAGGAGGGGCCATGGGCGAATGCCCGCAAAAACGCCCCCTCCCCCACCGCCCCCCCCCCCGTATAGAAGAAGAAGAGAGCCAAAATC
Organism: Bathynomus jamesi; assembly: GCA_023014485.1. Classification (NCBI taxonomy): domain Eukaryota; kingdom Metazoa; phylum Arthropoda; class Malacostraca; order Isopoda; family Cirolanidae; genus Bathynomus; species Bathynomus jamesi. Next base: position 1,017,084 of record JAJOZX010000182.1, on the reverse strand, counting down.
AAGGTCAAAGAGCCAAAATCAATCATATGTATCGTGATACACCCATTTCATTTGAGTGTTGAAAAACAAGAACTTTTTCTACGTCATAGTTACACACGAAAAGCCTAACTCCCGCTTAGAGAACCAATGCTCTTCCACAATTAAGAATATAGAAACACCAAACTAATATCTTTCCAAAAAGTGTTAAAATTATCTACCACGAAAACACAACAACTTTGTTTTAGGGACAAAACTAAGAACAATTCAACAACAATGTAAATCATAACTTGGGCAAAACGTAACAACAAACTAAAGTTCATATTTTGGAACATCTTTTTTAACTTTAAAAGAAAACGTGAGGAAATAAAAAACTTTGAAAAAATTTATGAAGCGACTAATGTAGAACTCATAAAATTACAATATTGAAAAAAAGTTTGAAATGTTATAAGAGAGAGAGAGAGAGAGAGAGAGAGAGAGAGAGAGAGAGAGAGAGAGAGAGAGAGATAAAACGGTCTTTTGCTCGCTTTTTTTTTTTGTAAAAATCATGTTTTTGGTTTCGTTTTGACCCTATCCAATAGAAAATTGTTTATATACAAAATACATGTATAGTTTCAATAAATTGCTTTTTATATATTGTACAAACACACAAAACGTATATTTTAAACATAAAATAGACCTTCTTTAAATTAAACTTTGATCTACAGAGTACAGACTACGTTTCAACATTTCAAATGTTCCGTGCGATGATTCCTCACTTCACGAAGGTCAAGCTTGTCGCCCCTCCTTGTCGCCTAATGAAACTTTTCCAGCTTCTTTTATATTTCAATTCAGAAAATATTGATAAGTATTTAGCCAATAAAATATTGCTAAATGTTATAAAAACTCAGAGAAAAAATATGTATCATGCTTGTAAAATTTATAAAAGATATTAATTAATTTTAGGCCTAGGCCGCAGATCAGTTTTTTCAGCTTTTTTTTTGTGTTGGCGACCCCATTTTGACATTAAAATATTAGCGACCACCATTCCCTAAATCAGTGGTTCCCAACGTGGGCATCCCCTCCTCCATTACAAAATGTATGTACTTTAATTTTAAGAAAAAGTGTAAAATTGTTACCTCCTGTTAATAAATCACTTATCATTTATCCTGTTATATCATTTATCATTTATACTGATGGACATAAGGGGGCGTTGGTCTAAAAAAGGTTGGGAACCACTGCCCTAAATGATGAAAAACAGATCTTGAACTATTTCCCACTTGACGATGGAAGGCTTGGTAAGAGGTTGACACATTCACTGAAGGGTGGTAGAGTCTGCCGAACTTGCAAGAAACCTGCACGATAAACTGACTGGTAGCGTTCTTCTGATAAGTCCCTACAGTTTTCTTTCCTGTCAGAAGACTTGTGTATATTTTGGATAGACCAGAAAAGTGTGTATAACTTTTGCCTGAAGCATTGAAAGTTTTAATATCATTTACAACCTTATGCTTATACGAACTGGGCTTCTCATCAATGGTTGCAGTTAAAACAAAGCACTAAAATTGACTGTCTACGTGTTACTTTGTGTTTAGTCTATTCAACTGACTATAAGATTAGCCAGTGGCGGATCTACTATGAAACTAATGAAGCTTAATCTTCAGGGCCCCTAATCCAGGAGGGGCCCTGAAGCAACTTTTTTTAATGAGTGAATTTTTCAACAAAATCGATGGAGTTTTTTTAAGTGTTTGTTATTAAAATAAGGCTATTTTAGTGATAGAATCATAAGCCAATGGGTTGAAGTACTTAATATTGACCTTAGAATATACTCTAATACCCATTTCATATGGCCTCAAAATACCCCTGTAATTTGTAAAATTTCGAAATTTTCTCGGGGGCTTGCAGCGCCCGAACCCCCAGCTGTATGGGCTCACTGAGCTCGCCAGAATCTATTCATAGTCTACATTTTGGCAGCTGGATCCTCGACTCCTTCGTTGGTGCACGGCTTAATAGTTCTATAGCTCAGCCCTTAGGCTAGAGCCAATCGGAACCATAAAAAGACATCTGAATTCTCAATTCAGGCTGCACTCGTCTCGCTTGTGCATTTTAACACCAAAAATCAGATTTTCACCTCACTGTATGGCCCATTTTCAAGGACACCACCCCACCACCCCGTTCCCCGCCATTTGGGCCTCGAGGTCCTTGCAAGGGCAGCAAGGCCCTTTGAACCTTGTTGGATGTTGCCCTATTGTTGCTGGTTGCGAAGGGGCCCCCATAACAGTTCAAGCTTCCGGGTCCCAAAAATGTAGGTCCGCCACTGAGATTAGCAATTGTAAAGAAGACAAAGATACCTCATTAAAAGACGATAAATTAAGTTATGAAGATTACGATTAACAGAAAATAATTTCAGTTGTAAAACTGTAGCAAATTACACGACTTTTTTACTTAAAAAAAATAGTCTGTCCGATTTCACATACGAGTATTTTGTAATTTTCACTAGAAAAATAAACTTCGATTTTCCATGTTGGCTGATTTTTTTTTGCTAAACACCGAGACTTCCCTGAACACTTCTCGTGAAACGCATGTTGAGAAACATTGCTCTTGAGGATTACAGTATTTTCAACTCTTCTTTTTAATAGTTAGTAACAATCAGGAACAGGGAAGTTTGTTATATTCAAAGTCCCCGAGCATATCATGATAAATTATATTAAAGTACTTGTTAATATACAATTAATAAATGTCTGTAGTTGTACAGTGTACTCTACAGACACACAATATACAACAGTAATTACTGTACTTAGCTTTTTCTAATAGCAAAGTACCAATTTGTTTTAGTTGTATGTGATAATTCAAGTTCAGGTGCTTGAGAAACAATGTTTCCAAAGTTTGTCATATTTTTCTTATTAATTAATATTTATACAATATATATACACACAGTGTATATATATATATATATATATATATATATATATATATATATATATATATGGTTGTTTTCATTTCCTAACTGTTAAAATTTTGAAACACTTTCGCATGATGACCATCATTTGTCGTTACAGAGTGTATTCGACGCTCAAACTCCATAACTCCATTAGATCATTTGCAAGATGCCCTTGTAGATTGAATCCAATAACCTCTGATTCTTTGACGGAGTTCCACCAGATATTTGTGATGATACATAAGTGTTTGAACATAACCCCATGGCTAAAAGTCCAAAGGTGTTAAGTCGGGTAATCGAGGTGGCTTATCCACCAACGCTGAAACAGATCGATATGAACGAGGTCCACCAAAAGTTAACGTTTGGTGTGCTATGTCACGTAACTGTATAATGAACGCGTTTTCTTTGATGATTGTACCTCAACTGGAGTGAATTATCTCAATATAACGTAATGCGGACACTTTTTCTTTTCCAGCTAAGGCAGTGATTCTTAATGTTTTTAGGCTGCGACCCAAATTCTGGTCGTGGGGCTAGCTCGGCGACCCATGCTTTCAAACAGTTCACTCGTAATAGATAATAAAATAAATAATTAATGGTAAAATGATTAGGGATAACATAAATAAATGATAAATGACAATTTAATGACGCAATCAAAATGGCTTGGCGACCCAAATTTCGGTCGCGACCCAGGGGTTAAAACCACTGAGCTAAGGGCTATTGGAATTGACATGAGGAGTGTAGTCTTTTAACAAGATGGGACGAATTCCCACTATATCTTTGCTGTTCGCAACTTTCTAGACCGATAGCATGGAGTCTCCATGGACGCCTGACTTAACCTCAGAATTTTTATCTCTGTGAGTATGTTTATTAAAACATTTGTATATTGTGACAAAGCCAGGCGGCCGGCAGAACTCCGTCAAAGAGTCAGAGGTCACTGGATCCATTCTACAACAGCATCTTGCTAATACTCAAACGGAGTTCGAACGTCGAATACACATTGTAGCGACAAATGATGATCACCTTGCGAAAGAGTTCTAAACTTGGACAGTTTGGAAATGTAAACAACCATACATAGTGTATACATACTGATGAACAAGATATATTACCTATTATTTTTGCACCATTATTTCTTGGACACCCTGTATCTTCAACAGTAAAGGTTAGTGTGACCTTAAGGTATATCAAAAGAAGGGATTTTTTCAACATTACTTTTGAGAAACATTTAAAAAAACAAAAACAAACCCAAATATCACGTTACATCATTATATATATATATATATGTAGATGTAGAGGAATTACGACATTTGATTGAGTGAGGCCCGTGGTGTAATGGTTATCATATCTGACCGGCAATCGGAAGATCCCTGGTTCGATTCCAGGGTGGTTACCTCATTTTTTCATTTGTTTCGTTCTTTCGCTCTCATCTTGCGCGGAATATTCTCCTATACAAAGCGTCGTTCTTTACGTTATGTATATATATATATATATATATATATATATATATATATATATGTGTGTGTGTGTGTGTTGTGTGTTTTCCTGCCCAGTGTGACGGTTACATGTGTTTCGTTGGAAAGTCTGAATAAAAGTGATATTACAATAAAAATCCAGCAGTTAATCCTTTTTAAGTAGTGCCAATTTTTGAGTGAATATTCAGTGAACACAGTCGTATCCCTATTTAAGTGGTGAAATAGCGGCGTTTGTTGAAATAAAGCAAATAAGATTAAAGCAACTTAATCTATACAATCGATTCAGAGTGTTTTCTCTCGGAGGAAATCTAACTGCCCATCGAAAGGCAATATCCCTCAGTTATCCCCCGCGGTACACTCCAGGGCACCAATCAGTGAGAACCTACAGCGTGCCACATCCCACATCCCCCACCCCACGGAATAACTGAAAACTCTCCCTCACTCATTTCTGAAGTCGAGTCGAGTACCTCACTTAATAAATTACCATTTTGAGTTAATATTTCGGGCACAATCATTTACATGCCATTAGAAAGAATTGCATATCGAAGGATTCAACTTACTAAGAGCGGATAGAACAGCGAGACGTAAAGGTGGTTGCGCTATTTATATACATGAGAGGCATACGACAGAGACGGTAATAAGTAAATCCAACAGTTTCGTGGAAACTCTTGCAGTGAAAATAGAGAAACTAAGTGTGATACTGATGGTCATCTATAGACCTCCAAACTCTCCAAATGAAAAATTATCGGATGTCATTGATGATATCAGAATCCTAATCAAGTCCGTAAACTCTCCATCCCCTAATATAATACTCTGTGGCGATTTTAATTTCCCATTTATAAAATACAAAAAGGTGGGTAGAAATATATTTCTATTAGTCGACTAACTTTAAGATAGATACTTTTGTTGTTAATCGTAGGAAAAGAAAATTTCATCCAAATGTCTTCAGTATCTTTTACAACAACCCTGTAACAATCATTAGCAGTTGCTAATCCTTTAAATTTAGCTTCTTCACGACGGCGCACAAAAAGGTAGTCTCTCACAACATCTGCTTTTGAAGGAGTCATGGCTGCTGGGAATTCCATAGGATATCCAAAGGCTGCATTTGAGGACTTGCTTCTAGTAGTCATACTTTATATTCAGAAGTAAAATCAAATTATACGTAATTTATAATTTATGATAATTCAAATTATAATTAAAGCAAATGCAAATTATTTCTGTTTATCTGAAACATAAAAATATCAAGCATTAAACAAACAACTTATCATGTAACATATAACAACATTAAACATATGCAAATATGAAGGTAAAAAAAGGAGGAGGGGCATGTGATAGGGGTAGTAGGGTAGCATATGCTTGATTTTTAATATTTTGTTAAAGTGATGAAAAAAACCTTCTCACATAGTGTACTTTTCAAGAAATAAATTTTTTCCCATTTAAATATATGCAAATATGAGGGTAAAAAAGGGGGAGGTATGTGCTAGGGGTACAGGGGTAGCACATGCTTGATATTTTAAGAATTTATTAAGATGATAAAATGAAACTTCTCACATAGTGTACTTTTAATAAAAAAAAATTCCCATTTTCGACCCGGCCTAATATATATATATATATATATATATATATATATATATATATATATATATATATTAGTGTAATATATCAGTGTAAAGCGTACAAAATCAAACACATTACATAAATTAAGTAATCAGTTGAACTCATTCATGACGTGTTTGTTTGTGTATGTGTGTGTGTGTGTGTGTGTGTGTGTGTGTATGTATGTATGTGTGTTTTTTAGGGTAAAAAGGGGTTTAAAGTGTTTCCATGTAAAATTAATAATTAATATTTCTGGAGTTGAAATAATTATATTAGTTTCCGTTCGCAAAGTATAAATGTTTTAGTAATTATGAAGGCATGACTTTCCCATTTTCATTTCCCGAATCTACGAAAGGTAATGTTAATTTTAAAATAATTTTATGTTTATAAATTATAAATTCAGTTAATTAAAACGAATATTTATCTTCATTTTCATATATGTCATTGAATTTTTAATTTATATTATATCGTTGAAATGACTAAAACATTATTTATATATTTATATATATATATATATATATTAACTCTTATATAATATTAACAATTATATAAATATTAACCCTTATTAACTCTTTCATGCCTGAATTATGAAAATTTTATTTTAACATTTTTTTCCTGTTCAAACCACCATAACCTCTAATACTCAGATCGTTAGGCTCAAAATCGATTGTCAAACTCATGTTGCCATAAGGCAACGGTCGGCATTAAAGGGTTAAACCGTCATAATTTGCTATAACACTAACTATAAATACCGTATTCTACGAGGTTAATCTGCATTTCTTACATGAACGTCTCTGTTTTTTGACATGGGTGGGTGGTGGTGCGGGTGGCAAATTATATAACTTTTACGCCCATAATCGTACAGACCAAGTTCCCAATTGTTCTCTCTTTCCGTTAGCGTCCTCCGTTGTTGCGTTTATTGCATTGAAAGTTTAGTTAAAGGTTGCATAAATTGTCGAAAAGTGTCTCTCGTAAGGTTTATTGAGTAAACTTTTGCATGAATTTGATATCAAGTTAGGTCGCGAAATATTGTTATTAAAGCCGAAAGAGATTGCTTTACAGCCTCATAAGGATTGAACAGGAGATAATGTAGGTTTCCCCGCGCGAACATTAATAATTTGGTTATATAAATTGGTTATGAATTATTACGACACGAAGATTTTGATTAAAGCCTGTTGAGAACACATAGTCGGCGCTGTAATGTGAAAAAATGATAGAATAATGAACTGTAAATTCTTCGTTGAATATTACCCCCCCCCCCCCCAAATTACTCTGCAATACATACACAATAAATTGTATAACATTGTTATTTGTTTGAGTTCCATTAACCCTTTAAGGCCTGAATTTTTGTATGGTTAAGTTTGAATGTATGTATTTGAAACGTTACCAAATTGTAACAGTCGTCCTTAAAGGGTTAAACATCTACACTGGATCCAGAAATCTGTTGAAAGATTTTCTCTTCACATGAAGATAATAGATTTTATATGAATTATTACCCGAAAATAAATATATATATATATATATATATATATATATAGTACTACGAATCCATCGGCCCCGGGATCAAGACCCAGGTGACGGCAGCCAACGCGCAGCAAAACCCAGCTGTTCATCCTTCCACACAATAAAGAAAGTGGTTGGTAGATAAATGGGTACCCTGGGTGGCCTAGTGGTTAAGATACTGGGCTGCTGGTGGGGCGTGGTTCGGATTCCACGTTAAACTGTAGGTCTAAGGTGGAGTGAAAAGTTTGACCTTCGTCAGAATGAACAAGTTGGGCGGAAGCAAACCAAAGGTAACCAAAGATATTCAGGATGTGTTGCTTTTAGAAAAAATGTTAACCAGTGAATTTAGAGTTCAAAAAACACTCGCAAACCAAATTGGTGATGGAGAAGGAGGAGGAAGTCCTTTTTGTTTTCCGAAAGTTCGTTCAAATAAACGAAATAAAATGGAAGCCTTGGTCGTTGAATAAAAGATTTTTGAGTGACAGTCCAATATTGAAAATTCCTTGCTCAGCCACAGGAAGGAAAAATCTCTGAAAATAAAAATAAAAAACAAAAAACCCCAAATAATGAAAAAATATTGTTTATTTGTTTTCAAATGCAACGAAATTATTAATATTTGTATATTCAAAATTTTGTTTTTGTGACGTCATTTTGTAACATATTGTAGTAATAGTTTGATTAATATTGCCTAAAGGTTCATCATGAGAAGTTATTTAATTAAATTATATTTAAAATTATTTGCCGAGTTAAAAACAACAACTTCATATAGAATATTAATTTAACATTAATTTAACATTAATATTAATTTAACATTATAAAAATTAATGTTAGATTCATTTAAATCCCGTTAAACTTTGAAATATGTTTGTTATACGTAGAAGGTTATACAAAACAGAGGAGTTGCGTATATTAATTAAGGAAAGTTGAGGTTTATCTTATAATTTTGTATATTTCCTTGTACTAAAATGTGTTTTATCGAAGCGTTTTCTCTTAATTTTCCTTTCATAGATAAATTATAACTTCAGACAAGTTCTCTCTTTCTGCTTTTGACTAAGACAACTTCATGAAGACTTTGCTTGTACTGAATTTGACCGTCTTTTGAAAAGTTTATCCAGTTGTTGAAAAACAAAAAGGGAAAGTTGCCTTGAGGAATGCACATTACAGTTGAAGCTTAGGAAATTCATTATCTTATACAAATATTTGATGATCGCGGATAAAGTTCTCGATTCTCTAAAGGCAGTGGTATTTAACCTGGGGGGTAATTACCCCCACGGAGGGGGGTAATTCGACCTTTTTCGGGGGGTAACGAGTTGGCGCCACTGTCCAAAAAAAAAGATGAATTATGGGTTCACTAAAATTTTGTTATTTTTTTCCTAATTTTTCTTTTCTCATATTTGCCATTTATAAAGGGGAGGGATAATCACAGTTTTGTTAGGTAGCTCAAGGGGTAACAGTGCGAAAAAGGTTAAACACCACTGTTCTAAAGCTAGACCGCCAATTCAGCTCAGCTATTCAATATAAGCTTTCCAGAGAATTAACTCTATGAAAGAAGGAAAAGCACTCGGCGATACGTGCGTGTAATATCCTGTTACATATATTTCAAGACAAAAACACATTCCTTTAACAGTAATTACATGAAGTCCCTAAATCCTACACTTGTTCAACACTCTTCCTATGCAAAGCGAAATAGACCAGAGTTAAATCTGGACATTCTACCATTCTTGATGAACTTGATTTCCAGCAGTCATGGAACATTAGTTAAATCTTTTGCCTCGAGGAAACGCAGCCTTCCTTACTTCTAATCCTAAAATTTATTTTCATTTTACAAGACTCGTAATGGCATTTGAGGTATTTCCCTCAAAATCTCATAAAATAAACAGAAATAAATGGTTTGTTTAATCCCGTATTTTAAGCCTCGTTGCGAGGAACTAATCTTCATAATTCTTTCGGTAAATAAACATTCCTAAAGTAGGATTAAAAAGTTTTATCTTAACGTAACGAGAATGGTGTTATTTAAAGAGGGGAAAAAGTTTAAATGTGAACTGCTATTTCCCCTCAATGAGAGAGTAATCTTAGTTTAAAAATGTATGGAAGAATTATACGGTTTAAATTTACCACATATTAGGTTGAGGGCAAAATAGGTTGTGGGCAAAATAGTTTGTGTACACACACACACACACACACACACACACACACATACACATATATATATATATATTGTATATGAGAATCAGAACTTGAGAAGGTCTTATAAGAGACGAAAGCACTCGGGATTGTTTTTCATTTTCCTTGCGGGTTGTATCACATTTAAAAATGTTCACCTGAGAAATGTGAATTAGTCTCCATATATGTACATATTATATATTAATAATAATAATTATACGTTGGTAATGCTTTTGGGTGCAATTCAACAGACGTCGCCATTTCAAAATGCACTTACAAGAACAAAGCATTATTCAAATGAGTTCTTAACAGCATAAAGACATATTAGTTTGGGAAATTATCGAAAAATTGTATGCTATTTATGGCCCTAAAAGGCGTACGAAGGAAGTATAAATTTTAGCATTTTGTAAAAGTGAATTAAGGACAGACCATAAGAAAATAATCGTTTCACACAACTGCTTCAAAGTCGTCGTTGCAAATCCGTTAATTTCGAACAGAAAATGCGTGGAAATGTACGTTTTTCCGTTACATTTTTATTAGCGAAGTTAATCTTTTCTCGCACTGTCCCTGTGCTACGTCGTAGCCAATGTCGTAACACCGCTTCCCGTTGATCAGCGAAGTTAAGCGACATTGGGTCTGGGTAGTAGTTGGATGGGAGACCGTCCTCCGCGTTAAACAACCTCAATTATTATCGCACTGTCACTAATTGCAGGTAAACAAGTGAGATTGGTAAAAAATGCAATGATGGGATTGTTAACCTCCTTCGCAACATCTAATAGGGCCATATGACGGAGGATCCGAACCACGGGTCGCTACATAGTCTGGACGCCGCAGCGGGCGGTCTCCCATCCAACTACTGTCCGACTGAATATCGCTTAACTCCGCTGATCAACGGTAAGCGGTGTTACGAATTGGCTATGACGTAGCCCTGAGATTGGTAAAGCAAAATGTCCATAAGTTTAAAATTATAAGAAATGTAGTGTACTTCTTTGAGTACTTCTTTGAGTGTACTTCTCTGAGTACTATTTGCGTTTTATCATTAAAGTAGATTTTGATTTGAACTTGAGTTATACCGGTCTTGATTCAGTTTCAAGTACGTGAACGCTTCTTTAACTCTAAAGCGAGGTTAAGCGACGTCAGGCCTGCTCAGTAGTTGAATGGGTGACCGTCCTTTGAATTCAGATAATGCATCGACCCTTAGATTGGTCGGATAACACATAAAGCTGTAGGTCACCTCTGCCATATGACCCTATACAGATATTAAAGGCGGTCAACCAACCTCCAAAATATTTTAAACCTTTACAATACAGCAGCTTGTCGAAATTTGCAAAGAAACATCTTTGGGTATTGGGTATGTAATGTATACCCTTTGGGTATACAAACGAGACGCGTCCATAAATCTGAAAAAGTTTCGAGAATGTTTGTATTTAATTACTGTAAAGGATTGTCCCTGCAATGACCCCCAAAGTGGGGTCTTGAACAATGTAATCGCTAACAACTTCCATATTCAGTTGATCAAAGCCCGTTGCATGTCATATACACCGGTTAATTAACTTGTTTAGCAAACAGATGTTAAATTGTTCTGAGCATATATATATATATATATATATATATATATATATATATATATGTGTGTGTGTGTGTGTGTGTGTGTGTGTGAAAGAATTAATGATAGCGTAACAAGTAAAAAGGAAATTAATTCCAAATGCATGTTTCGCTGATGAGGTGTTGAAATACAGGAAAACACTAAGACTTAGTTCCCCTTGTGGGTGTGTAATATTATATATACATACATATATTATATATATATATATATATATATATATATATATATATACACAAGATTATCTGTAAAAGAAATAACCGCCTGGCAATTCATTTCCGCATTGCGTGGGGGCTAGAGTGCCTCATGGGCCACCTGAACCAGAACATTGATAGGGTGAGTGGTTGACTTAACCTAACCCAGGGGCCAGCAGCTAGGAGCGAACTCAGAGCCTCACCGCCTAGAGTTCGACACCGAGACCACTGAACTACAGGGAGTCCATAATTTATATATAAATGAATGTATCTGCAGCCCCACCACACACTTTTCATCCATTTCACGTCACAATTTTTTTAATATTTTTATTATGTATTTTATGTCGTCATCATCTTTTGGTATTTTTAGCGCAAAATTTCTGCTAAAGAAGGTAAATAATAAGTTTCGGGGACACCAGGATTTTGGATTCATGATTGGCCGAAAGTTGGTCATGTGGGGTCATGTTGGTCATGTTAAAAATAACAACCTAGTGTAACCTAATCCGGACGTAAGACTCACCTTGATTAGTTCGATGAATGAAATGGGCTAATCACCGAAATCTGGTGTCCTCGAAACTTAATATTAACCCTGTGGAATTGATATATTCCCTACATTTTTTTTATTCGTACTGTATTTAATCAACTTTTCATTAGATTTGTGCCCATCTTGTTTGCATTTCGGCTTGAAAAAAATGTATAAAATTATCATCACAAGATTTCTGCATCGGATACGTATAAAAATAAGATTCCTTCGACAACATCTTTTAGCGTCGTGTTTGTGTCGTGTTCAGTTGGGGAAGTTTTTCGTTGATGTTTCGTCGATAGGTTTGGTTTAATTCAGTTTGTGTTGTTGTTGTTGTTGTTTAGCCGATCAGCCCACCCTGATCGAGCAAGCCGGCGGCACGCAGGTAACCGATCGCCCTCTCCGGAGTGGACCAGAGGTTCAGCGCACTCGTGATGTTGTGTTGTGTTCGTTGTTGTGCTAGAGCGGTACAGTCCGTCATAATGTGTTCAATTGTTTGTGGTGTGTCTTGGCACAGGTGGCAGGTGTCGTCTATGGAGTTGTCTAGTCTGTGTTTATATGTCCATAAGTTGGGGTGATGTCCACATCGGAATCGTGCTAAGTTAACTCGATCCGATCTGCTCAGGCTGATCTCTGACCTGTTAATGGGCGGCGGCTTCGCACCTAGGACCGCATTCGGACCGAGTCGTGTCAGTGCTTTGTGGGTTAGGTGTGTGTGTATGTGTTTTCTGTACTGTGTGATGTCTGTGGGGCGTGGTATGGAATGGAGTATTTGGTTATAATGTCTCTCTGGTGTTACCTTAATGGTGCGAGGTGTTGGTGCATGATTGTACATGTAGTGGCAAGGGTGTTGTGGGTTAGTTGTCGCTGCTGCCATGAATTGTGTTCCCCTCATGTCTAAATGTTCCCTAACTTTTAGTATTTTTGTTTCTGTGTGCAGGTGTTCTATTGGTGTTGTTTGAGTGCATCCTGTAATGATACGAAGTGCGTTGTTTTGTATTGTTTGTAAGGTGTTTATGTGTATGTTTGAGATAATGGGTGCCCAGCATGGGCTAGCATAGTCCATAACTGAGCGAATATATTGTTTGTAGATGAGTGATGTTGTTTCCTGCTGGTGTCCAAAGTTTGTGCCTGTTAGTACCCTAAGCGTGTTAAGTCTTGACGTACATTTGTTTTTAATGTCCTGAATGTGGTTTGCAAAAGATAATGATGTGTTGTATGTGACACCTAGTATTTTGGTTCTGTGAGTGTGTGGAATGTTGATGTTGTTTAGTGTAAGTTGTGGAATTACCTGGTGTTCTTTTGTGTTGCTTGTAAGCAAGGTGATGGTTGATTTTGTGGGCGCTACTTTGAGTCTATTGTGTGTGAGCCAGTCTTGTATACTGTTTATGTATGTTTGTAGGTTATTTGTAGCGGTGTCGATGTTGTTGTGGGTGGGTGTTAGAGTGATATCATCTGCATATGATGATAAGGTAAGCTTGTTATCTATGGGTGTTGGAATGTCATGCATGTATAAGTTGAAGAGTGTTGGTGAGAGAACAGAGCCTTGAGGGACCCCGTTCGGAAAAAGCTTGTTTTTGGATGACTTGCCATTAAATGTGACATGTGAGTATCTTCCTGAGAGATAGTTGCTCAGCCACCTTTTGGTGTTATTGTGCATGTTTGTGTTGAGTATTTTGTTTATGAGAGGGAAGCGTGGGATAGCATCAAATGCTTTACTAATGTCTATTGTTGCTAATAGTGTACGTTGAGCTGGTCTTCTAGAGTTGATGCCATCCATGATGTGCTGCGTCAGGTTAGTGAGTAATGTCGTGGTTGAGTGGTGAGGTCTGAATCCATGTTGAGTAGGCGATAGTGGTATGTGTGGGTTGGTGATTTGTAAGATTAGTCTTTCTGTTACTTTGGAAGGTGTGCATAGTAAAGTAATGGGTCTATAGGAAGCTGGTTCTGTTGGATTTTTGTTTGGTTTGAGTAGTGTAATAATTTTACCTTGTTTCCATATGTCAGGAATAATACAGTGTTGGTATGAATATGTGCTGATATTTGTGAGAGCTAGTATTCCTTGTGGGCCCAAGTGTTTAAGGTGTATGTTAGATATGTTGTCTGGTCCAGTAGCCTTCGAATTTTTAATGTTTTTGATGATCTTGGTGGTCTGGTCTGTATTGAAGGGTGTAATGGTCATGTCGAGTCTGTAGGTTTTCTTGTGTCTGGCTGTTTGTCTGTCTGCGTGTTTCTGGTTGTTGTCTCTGTTTAAGTGACTTATCTTTGCGTAGTGATTAACTAGAATGTTAGCTTTTTGTGTGTATGTTGGGATATTTTTTGGCTGCGACAGATAGCCGCGTGTGAGGTGTGAATGCCGCTGTTAGAGTGGGTAATGCTGTTTATAGTCTTGTATAGCCTGTATGTATCTGTGGAGTGGTTTAGTGTTGTTATGAATTCCCTGAATGTTTCTGTTTGTTTTTCTTTGAGTTTGTTGTTTATTTCTGTGTTGAGCTGTTGTATCTGCTGCTTTATGGCTTCTGTGTGTGGTGTTTGTGTGTTATGTTTGAGGTTGTTACGTTGCCTTATGAGGTGGGCTATTTCTCTAGTGTAATTTGGGTTGTATTTCCTAATGTTGCCCTTGGGTATGTATTTGTTTGCATTATTGATAATCTGATTAAATGTCTTGAGTGTTGTATCGATGTTTATGATGGGTGTGCTGTTTAATGTGGTGAATTGTTCCTCAGTCTGTATTTTGAACTGTTCCCAATCAGCTTTCTTGTAATTTCTGTAAGTGTGCCTAAGGCTGTTGGGGCAGAGTGTAGAATGTGTTGTAATGATGATGGGCAGGTGGTCTGATGGCAGTTGTTTTTCTGTTCTCCATTGTGTATGTGTTGCTAGTGAGGGGAACAGAACGTTATGTCTGGGGAGGAGTTTCAGTATCCTGCTTGATGTGGTATGTGTGTATGTTCTTCTGTATTGTTAAGAATGAAGAGGCTGTTTAGTTGTGTGGCTATGTTGGCGCCTCTGGTGTTGTTTTGGTTGTGCAGGTACCAACTAGTGTCTTTGGCGTTGAAGTCTCCTCCTAAGATGACATTAGTGAGAGAGGCAAGATTGTGTAACTGTGGATTGTAATTGGCTGGCACCTGAGGTGAACTATTTGGTGGGATGTAAATGTTGATTAGTGTGTAGAATGGTTAAGCTACACGAGCATTACTTTGTTGAATATTTTTCAGTCGTTCGGAATTACAAGAGTAAATGTTGTTGGTGTTATTATTATTATTACTAGTACAGTTCCCGCCGCTTCGCTGACGGTTAGACAGGCTAAACTACAAAAAAAGAACCCAGCCGTGAAAATTTTGAGCTTCACATTGTGTCAACATTTCTGAATCTGGTATCTCCCAAAACCTCCTCACCCCCATTCATACAACTTGGGGGCTAATCCCCTCCCCCATTACCCCCACCCCTCCCCATTACCCCACCCATCCCCCCATTACCCCCACCCCCACCCTTCCCCCATTGCTAAACTACAGAAAAGAACACAGTCATGAAAATCTTGAGCTTCACATTGCCGCCCGTAATACAATTTCTGAATTTTTTTTACAATTTCTGAATTTTTTTCTCACAATTTTTTCTCACAATTTCTGAAAGTGTGACGGACGGAGAGACAGACAGACAGACGGACGGACAGCTCTCTTATTATATTATAATAATAATAGATTGTTTTTATTGTTATTATTTTTGCTGTTCTTATTGTTGTTATTATTTTTTGCTATTCTTATTGTTATTATTTTTGCTATTCTTACTGTTGTTATTATTTTTGCTATTATTGTTGTTCTTATTGTTATTGCTATTATTATTATTATTTTTGCTATTATTATTGTTCTTATTGTTGTTATTATTGTTGTTATTATTTTTGATATTATTATTATTATTGTTCTTAGTGTTGTTATTATTTTTGCTATTATTATTGTTCTTATTGTTGTTATTATTTTTGCTGTTCTTATTGTTGTTATTATTTTTGCTATTCTTATTATTATTATTATTTTTGCTGTTCTTATTGTTGTTATTATTATTTTTGGTATTCTTATTGTTATTATTTTTGCTATTCTTATTGTTGTTATTATTTTTGCTATTATTGTTGTTCTTATCGTTATTGCTATTATTATTATTGTTGTTATTGTTGTTATTATTATTTTTGGTATTCTTATTGTTATTATTTTTGCTATTCTTATTGTTGTTATTATTTTTGCTATTATTGTTGTTCTTATCGTTATTGCTATTATTATTATTGTTGTTATTATTATTTTTGCTATTATTACTGTTCTTGTTGTTGTTATTATTTTTGCTATTATTATTGTTATTATTGTTGTTATTATTGCTATTATTATTATTATTATTATTCTTATTGTTATTATTATTGTAATAATAGTGTTAGTGTATAAGTATGGTATGCAGTAGCACTTCTAGTTGCTACTCTTCAAAAAACTGCCAAAAAAAACCATGCACCAAATAAACATAACGTTACTTATATCGGAAATATTGTTTTACGGGTTTCGAATACCCAAATACCCAATATAATATAAACTTCCATTTCATAAGCCAAAAAGTGACTAAAAGCTATAATACGAAAACTATAGTTTTGATGTTTCGATAAAAATGGATTCATTCTGTCGAATTTATGATTGCTTTTGTATGTTGATGCATCGAAATTTCACTTTCAAGAGTCATCTCACGTCCTTCGAGAAAGGAAACAAAGAATTTAAACTAATCTTTAATTTCATATTTACAGGGTGTCTCAAAAGTCGAGCACCACAGATTCAGTTCATCAGTATATGGTTCGCGGTTTCTGATACACCCTGTACAAGAGAAAACTGTAGGATACACTTTGTAATTCTCCCCTAAAGGGCGAGAAATAAATTTGGAGGGAGGAAAAAGAACTAAATATAAGTGTGTGTAGATGATACTCATCACTCAAGATTGCCAGAAACTGGCACAGCGATCATGCCAGAAGAATGCGACCCGTTACGCTATCCTGGTTTTACTGTTAAACATTACCATCGGCAATCGAATCCCGAACATCATACGTTTTCACTTTGAGCCAAGGGCGTTGGAGATGTAGATGATGCATACCTACAGTATATCTTGCAAGGTGTAAAAATAAACAGAAAGAGTTAAAAATTAAAAAAAAATGGTTCTGACACTTTCCTAAAAACGTAAAAATAACTGTAAAAATAACGAAACAGTAAAATAATTAAATGAATATTTACAGTTGAATAACGAAACTGTAAATGTATGTAAATAAATATTCGAATGAACTGACAAACATTTTGGAAAAACACATAAAAAAAGGGAGGGGGGGGGCAAACACGAGACTAAGTTTAATTCAATTGTTTTTCTAGACAATGCAAACAAAACTAGACAAATCAGCGTCATGGGGAGTGTTTGTGAACAGACGATACTCTCATAAATCTTACCAGTAAAAACGCCACCCCCCCAAAAAAAAAATTTAAAACAGAGAGAGAGAGAGAGAGAGAGAGTTACAAGGAGTTACAAGGAAAAGAAGTACCTCAAAAGGCCTTGCGGCCCATACTGAGGAGGTACCAATGGCAACGGGTGCCAGGGAAAATTTTGTAAAAGTTTATTTTTCTTTCAACTACCCTAGCAGTAGTAGAAAACTGGATAGAAAAGTAGAAGGCTCTCTCCCCACCCTCCGCTCCCTCCCTGCCAGAGGCAGGTACGGAAAAAGGTTGAAGAAAATACCTTGACCCCTGGAAAAGTAGCCAAGGAAATTTTACAGGAAAGTGGAGAATATATAAATAGCTCTATATTTAGTTTGCTCACAGAGAGAGAGAGAGAGAGAGTTACAAGGAGTTACAAGGAAAAGAAGTACCTCAAAAGGCCTTGCGGCCCATACCGAGGAGGTACCAATGGCAACGGGTGCCACGGAAAATTTTCTACACACTCAAAGAGTGTGCAAAATTTGGTCTAACCTTTTCTTGAACTGATCCACAGAGGAACTGTTCACAACTTCCGAAGGTAACCTGTTCCATGTGTCACAGATCTTATACGTAACGTAATTCCCACACACACTAGTCCTAAACCGTTTCAAATCCAACTTCCAACCATTGTTGCGAGTTGGGTTATCATTTAAACTAAACATACTTCTAAAATCGACATCGTTGAACCCTCGTAAGAGCTTGAAAACCTCGATCAGTTGACCGCGCAGCCTCCGAGTTTCAAGCGAAAACAAGTTCAGGGCGCGTAACCGTCGATTGTAGCCCATATGCCTAACGGAAGGGATCAACTTTGTGGCCCTCGCCTGCACTCGCTCCAGCCTCTCAATATCTTTCCTGAGGGTGGGCGACCAGAACTGCACAGCATACTCCAGGTACGGCCGAACAAGGAATTGTACAGTGAGAGCACAATCTCCTTGTTCCGAAACTGAAATTGCCTCCTGATATAACCCAATAGTTTCTGGGCTTTCTTTTCCACCTCTACACACTGTTTCGTAAACTTAAGGTCGCTGCTAATTAGCACACCCAAGTCCTTTTCTAAATCAGTCACCTCGATATTACTGCCCAACATCGAGTAGTCCGACTTGGGATTGGCGTAGCCAATGTGCATCACTTTGCATTTACCCAAGTTAAACGGCATTTGCCGAGAGAGAGAGAGAGAGGAGAGAGAGAGAGAGAGAGAAGTTGTTCTAATTAATTATAGGGTAATTTAAAGTGTTGAAATGGTCTGTGTTTTACATTTACGGCTCATAAACAACGAAAACTGTAAATGATGGTTTTTCTTTTATAACATTGTATATGGGTTTTACTTTCCATGTGCAGTTTTGCTCTCTCTCTCTCTCTCTCTCTCTCTCTCTCTCTCTCTCTCTCTCTCATATATATTTGTGTATGTATGTGTGTATGTAGTGAACTTAATAACATGATTTAGATTAAATATTTTCTTAGAAAATTGAAGATATTTCATAATAGTTCATAAATTTCTAAAAATTCCGGAAAAAATTTTGGAAGCAGTTGGAATTTGATTAAAAAAGGTGAAAAATATTTTCAGGAGATTAATTTTAACTTCCATGCACTTAATATTCGACACAGGCACTGGAATGTGGTTTTATATATATATATATATATATATATAGATATATATATATATATATATATATATATATATATATATATATGCCCCACGACCCTCTATAAGAACGGGAGACCAAAATCAAGGTCTCCGTTGTTCAAAATGCTATTTGTTTTTCATTTTTGGAAAAGATTGTGTAGTGTGTAAAATGTATGAATATGTCGTGAAGAATAGAGGGAGTCAGGGAGATGTGTGTGTGTTTGAGAGCATGCTGGAGTGCTCACAGGGTAGCTGAGACACGGAAAAAGATCAGGTAAGGAGGACAGTGACAGGAGAAACGGGGGTTCCAGCACTTCCTGTCTCCTGCCTAACATCTTCCTCCTCCCGGAGCACCTCCCTGGTCGATTGGTGTTTACAATCTCTTCCTATTTATTACATGTACTTCATAACAACTGTATATTCGATAGTAAGGTTCATAAGAGGTGGTGAAAATGTCCACTATTGACCTCTATACAGGCTCTTGTACGACGTATCACATTCAAATCAGATTTGCCCCTTCACTTGCGTTACTTTATACACACACCCGGTATATATACACACACACACATATATATAATATATATATATATATATATATATAGAGAGAGAGAGAGAGAGAGAGAGAGGAGAGAGAGAGAGAGAGAGAGAGAGAGAGATTACTGCAACTTCCTAGTCCTCATAGAAACTCCTTTTTATCAAAGAGAGTAAAATATACTTTATCGTGTTCGAAATAACAGCTTCGTTCACAGCTTTCCAATTAAAGCCTGGAATATTCTTTCGTTAATTTTGCCTCTCACCTTCGAAGGAAGAACTCGCATCATTACTGCAATTAAAATTTTTAAAATAATTTAGCCAAACACCTTCGCGAAGAAACGTTAATCTATTCTTATGAACAACTATATTCGTACACGCTATTTCTTTACTATTAACAAACTTGAATATTTAAAAGAATGAAGTGTAAATAAATAAGTAAAAATCCTAAAACACAATTTTCAGAATACTTTCGCGTTAAAAGTAAAAGTAAATTGAGTTTAATGAAGAAAATTTCAAATTGCTTGAGTCTGATGGAAACAAACGAGATTTTTCAAGAAAATGCCAAAGGGACAGATAATCTAAAACCAGAGAGCTTACACTCAAAGAGGATTAAAGATATGGGGGTTGTAATTGAATTTGATCAGCCAGAATGACAAAAAAAGGAAAAAAAAGTCGATAGATAATTATTGCAAATATTGGTAGTGCCAGTGCCAGTGCCAAGGAATTGTTCAACTTTACATGCCAGCTTATAAAAGGTGAAGTTGAGGTAATATAAGTTTTCAGATAAGCATACTGTATATTTACACCTCGCAACTTCAATCAGGAAACTATAAATACTTGGTTCACCTTGGTTAACTACTGTAAAAAATTACTGTAAAGAATTACTGTAGATTACAGTCACTCGTCAAGTGATGCTGTAATTCTTCCTTTATATTTTCTTAAGGCGCCACTAAATATTTTATCTTCCCTATATACAGTATATACGTGTGTGTGTGTGTACTAAAATTTGATTTTAAATTCTGAAAGGGCAAAGTTATAATATAAAATCGAGAAGCTGTATTCAAAGCATCAGCTGTGCTCTTGCAAACCTAATCCATGGGTATGTCAATCTCAGACTTATATTTACAGCTGCATAGAAATGAGAGCTTATCTTTATACGTTTTTCAAACGAAATTTGATTGGATCGAAGAGCCGAAAAAGCTTTAGTGTAGTGTGTGTGTGTGTGTGTGTGTGTGTGTGTGTGTGTGTGTGTGTGTGTGTGTGTATGTGTGTGTATACACTACCACTCAAAAGTTTAAGTACACCTTGAAATATTCATAAATTTCAAATTTTGTTTAAAGTTTTTTATTTATTAACTAAGTTATCATGACATAAACTCATAAGTACAAATATGGGAACTTAAATAACAACAAATCTGGACAATTTACCAAAAGCAAAGTCTAAATTTTAGATTCATCAAAATAGCTTCCTCTAGCAGCAATTACAGCAGAACAAATTCTGCGTGTCCACCTTTTGCTTGAATGACTTCAATGATTCATTTTGGGTATTTTTTTACGAGGTTTCGACATCTCCCAGTAGATATTTTAGCCCATTCTTCTAAAGAAAATTGTTGCGATTCATTCAGATTCGAAGTGTTTCTCTTGCGGGCAGCTTTGTACAAATCAAACCATAAATTCTCGATTAAATTAAGGTCTGGTCTTTTACTGGGCAACTCGAGAAGTTTGAAATTCTTTTGTTGGTGTCATTTCATGGTGCTTTTAATTTTGTTTTGGGTCATTATCTTGTTGCGGAAGACAATATATTTTCTTCTAAAATTTCCTGATATTTCTTCAAATTCAAGATTCCATTGATGACAACAAGCTTTCCTGGACCAGAGGCACTAGAGCAGTGATGGCGAACCTTTTTATCCAAGTGTGTCACTTGCATACATGCATTTTAAATTTAACTACAAAATCATAGATAGCTGACTTATTAATCGAAAGTACTAGGGCGTAGACGATTTATTGCAGTTTTTCATCAGAATACCAAACATTTTCAACATCCATCGCGTGTCACCTGAAACCCTGAAACCCTGCGGCGTGTCACTGCTGACACGCGTGTCATAGGTTCGCCATCACTGCACTAGAGCATCCCCAAAGAAGCAAATTACCACCACCATGTTTAACCGTAGGAAGAATGTTTTTTCCTCGAATGCAGTATTTGATTTACGCCAAACATACCGTTGCTCGTTGTTCCGGAGTAATTCAGTTTTGGTCCCGTTTGTCCAAAGAACATTTTTCCAGAATGCAAATCCATCATTTTGATGATTCTTGGCGTACTTCAAACGAGCTTCTTCGCGCGCCTTTCGTAGCAGAAGTTTTCTTCGTGCAACTCTTCCATCAAACCATTCTTTCTCAATGTACGACGTACAGTAGAAGGATGGACATCGATCTTAGACAGTCTTAATGTTTGACAAATATCACCTATAGTCACTCGTGGATTCGCAGCAGCCATTCTTTCAATCCGTCTAACTGTACGTTCTCAACTCATGCAAGGTGGTCCACACCTTGGTAGAGTTTTGATTGTTCCAAAGTCTTTCCACTTCTTTATAATGCAGCAACCGTCGTAAATGGAATTCGAAGTTCTTCTATCTTCCTATAACTGTTTCTAGACTCGTGTGCAGCAAAAACAGCTCTATCTCTTAAAATCTACAGACAGCTCTTTACCACGAAGATCCATTGCTTATTAATGGCTTGTACAGTCACGCGTCTTCCATGACGCTTCAAAGAGAAAATTCTAGAATTCAGAATTGCCAACGTTCTCTAATCAATAAACAGCCAATTATTGATAGAAATTTTAAGTTCTCCAAACTTAAAGTGGACAGACAAAATATTAAATAATTTTGTAAATAAATATACGAAAACGTTTACATTTATTTATTTATTTTTTAATTTTCCCTCAAATTCTTTGACGTTTTTCTTTAAATATTGGCGTTAAACTAATTTTTTATTTGTTAAATTTTTTCAAACGTTTCCTAACTATCCTCTGCATGGTACAAAAGATAAGGACGAATATAACTGAAATATTTCTCTGTACGTATACTTATCAGCGCTAAAATATATTATATACAGTCGGACCTGCTATAACGCGCGGGATGCATTCCTGAAACATGGCGCGTTATGCAAACGCGCGCAATGCCATACGCGTTTTACCATAGGGACAATGTTATAAGTTCGGGATGCGTTCTTGCCAAATTATTTTTTCCTTAAAGTCAATGTATTATTAATTGTTTAACTCCTTTTACCAAAATATATTAATACGAAATGGATAAAAAACAAATATTACGAGCAAAAAATGTATTTAATGTAAATGTAAAATGTATAATTAAAAAAATGTTAAAGTACATCGAGAGCATCTTCTCCGTCATTTTGGGTTGTAGCAGCAGCTGGCTTCTTGAAATACGCATATAGCGTTGACTGCCGTGCCGCCTTCTTTTTTCTCCCGATAAATTTCCTTGTAGCATCGGAGAAGATCCTCTAATTTTCTGTTGAATGTGCTGCTCCGTTCCATGTTGGGATCACTGCAGCAACATGGCGGAGTTCACACGAACCCAAACACACGTGCTTCGATTCCGCCTGGCGTCCAGAAACACACGTGGATATGTGCATGTGTTTACGACAGTTTACGTACCCTATTTTTATGTTTTTTTATTGTTTAAAAACCGCGTAACTTCAAATTATGCGTGTAATAACATTTTCATGGTGTTAAAAAATAAATCGCGTAACTCCGAACGCGCGTTGTAATACCGCGCGTTATAGTAGGTCCGACTGTATATATATATACTATATATATATATATATATATATATCAGATAGCAATAAACAAAGTAAAAAGAGTCGCGGGACAGGTAATAAGAACGTTCAAAAGGAGGGACAAGACAGTAATGATTCCCCTGCTGAGAACACTGATCATACCAAAACTTGAATACTGCTCAGTTTTGACGTTCCCATATAAAAAGGAAGAAATTAATAAACTAGAAGAAACGCAGAGACATTTCACAGCCAAGATTGATGGCTGCAAAGAACTCAACTACTGGGAAAAACTACTTAAACTAAATCTGTACTCCCTGGAAAAGAATAAAAGAGAGATATACCATAATCTACATATGGAAAATTATCGAAAAACTGGTACCAAACCTCAAACTAAACCCAATTACCATCCAAACAACGCTGAAAAATAGGAAAGGCAGATTGTGTAGTGTTCCCAAATTAAAGGCCCGACAAGGGACCTCCTCAACTCTGAAGGAAATTAGCTTGGTTGTCACGGGGCCAAGAATTTTCAACCAGCTTCCAAAGGACCTCAGAAACATTACAGGGGTCAAAGTTGAAGTCTTCAAGAGAAGACTAGATGCCTGGCTTAGGACGGTACCAGATGAGCCAGGTGTACCTGGCTATCTACGGTGGAGAGCGCAAGAGGGCAACTCGCTCCTCCACCAAGCCAGGACTAAAGGCGGGGCCACCAGCTTGACCTTCGTGTGAAGAAAGACCGACGCACGGAACCCAAACAAGGTTAACAAGGTATATATATCAAAGAGAATCAAACCAAGGAACAAATTTTCTCGACATCGCAGACACAATACGGCTACTAAGTCTCATTCAGCATGTACAGTCAACACAGCTAAGAGAACCTCCGAGCCGGTCCCATACCAAACAAGAATCTACCAAAACAGGTAACCGGAAACGGAGTTTTCTTGGAGGACCATAGGAATACAAAACACGCGATAATGAAGGAAATTGAATTTGGAATATTCGAAGGACATTGCAAAACAGGAAATAAATATAGTCCTGGAAAATATTGAAAGGCTAAGATCGAGCCTCACGAAAACAAAGTTTCATACCTGCAAAGATTTATGTAGAAACAAGGACTAACAACGCATCCCTAACAGAAACACATCTTACAGACTGCCAAAGAGATTGTGTAAACTGCGAATTCTGCATAGATAAAAGAGAAATAAAACTTGGTGGTTACAACATACTACGAGCTGACAGAACAGAAACACGAAAAGGTGGCTGTGCTATATACATACTGTACGTGAGAGCCATATGACAGAGACAATAAAAAGATAAAAAGTAAATCAAACAGCTACGTGAAGCTTTTGCAGTAAAAATTGAAAAACTTAACGTGATACTAATAGTTATCTATAGATCTCCGAACACGCCAATGCAAAATTCTCTGAGGCCATTGCCGAAATCAGAGACCTAATAAAGTCCTTAAACACGCCATCCCTGAATATAATACTATGTGGTGATTTTAATTTCCCATTTATAAAATACAAAAGAATGGGAAGAAATGTATACATATATACACACCAGGACAAGGGGGGGGCGCAAGAAAAGACCAGGAACAAGCAAAAATGTTGATAGCTTTAACAAACGAGTACGAGTTTATGTTAACACAGGAGATGACAGATAACACCAGAAAAAATAACTGCTTGGATCTGGTATTCACAATAACACCAACAAATATCTTAGATCACAACATTATCGAGGTATCCACTAATATGGCGAGAGCACGAAAAGGAAATACTCGTACTGAAGAAAGAAGCAAATTTGAGAGTTTTAATCTAAACTCTAAGAATATAAATTGGCAAGAAAACATATTCCATATGGCACAAATAGAGTGGAAAACAGTCTTAGATGATAAAACAACCGAAGAAATGTTAATAACCTTGGGGAAAAAAAGACGCTTGAAATCTTAGAAAAATATGTTCCGAAAGTACAGCTAAAGGGAAAGAGGAACTATTTCGAGAGGCAAAAGCGAAAACTATTCAGCAAGAAAAGGAGAGTAGCCACGAAGTTAATTAATTGCACAGACAACAACACCAAAAACGTGATACAAGAAAAACTGGAAAGTATAGCCAGAGAAATACAAGCCCTAATTAAGAGTCATTCAAAGAGAGAAGAGGAAGATACGGTGAAAGCAATTAAACACAAAATATTTCTATAGCTTCGCGAAAAGCAAAATAAAAACGCGGACAACTATCGTACCCTGAAGGAAAGAAAATAATGAGCTAACCGATGATCTAAAAGAAATAGCTGAAATATTGAGAGCTCAGTATGAATCAGCTTTCAATACCCAAAATAAAGACAAAGCAGCACCTGACAGAAATAACTTTTTTGAAGAGGAATTAAATGAAGAATGTATAACTGAATGTATAACTGATGGAGAATGTATAACTGATTTTGAATTTACCGCAGAAGATATAGCGAAAGCTATAGGACAAATGAAATCACACTCAGCTGCAGGCCTGGGCAAATGGAATGCCTTGTTGATTAAAAACTGTAAGAACGAAATAGCTACACTCATTTATTGGATATGGAGATCCCTGGACACGGGAGAAATACGGAGCATACTAAAAAGAGCGAACATTGTTCCTATATATAAAGCTGTGGGGGGGGGGGAGGATAAGTTTCAAGCAAATAACTTTCGACCGGTGTCACTGACATCACATCTCACCAAAATATCTGGAAAAATATTCAGGGAGAAAATGTATGACGTTATGGAGATACAGAAAAGATTCAATGA
This sequence comes from Bathynomus jamesi, assembly GCA_023014485.1. Classification (NCBI taxonomy): domain Eukaryota; kingdom Metazoa; phylum Arthropoda; class Malacostraca; order Isopoda; family Cirolanidae; genus Bathynomus; species Bathynomus jamesi. The sequence goes on along the minus strand of JAJOZX010000182.1, from coordinate 990,941 downwards.
GAACCAGCAGGGATTCCGATCAGGAAGATCGTGTCTATCGCAACTAATAGAGCACTATAACAGTATCATAGACGCACTCGAGAGCAATGATAACTTCGATGTCATATACACGGATTTTGCTAAAGCATTCGATAAGTGTGATCATGACATAATAGCATACAAAATGAAACACATGGTAATAACAGGCAAAGTGGGTAAATGAATCTACAACTTCCTCATGGGACGGCAGCAAGTCGTAAAATTTCAAGGCATATCATCATCAGAATCGGAAGTACGCAGCTCAGTTCCACAAGGAACAGTATTAACCCCACTCGTATCCATTATCTTGCTGAAAGACATAGACATTGAAGTAGACGACAACAGTATAGTACCATCCTTCGCAAACGATAAAAAGATCAGCTGAAAAAATCGGCAATGCCGAAGAGGTGGAAGCCCTGCAGAGGGACACAAACAGAATATACAAATGGTCAGAAGACAATAACATGAATTTTAACACCGAAAATTTTCAGCTCTTGAGATATGGAGGAAATGACGAACTTAAACAGACAGCATACTATGCCCCAGATAGAAAAGAAATTCAGAGAAGCACGAAAGCAAAAAATTTAGGGGTAATAATGACCGATGATGAAAAATTTTAAACACAGAATCAGATAACAATAAACAAAGCAAAATGAATTACGGACAGCTACTGAGAACCTTTAAAAGAAAGGACAGAAGGTAATGATTCCCTGCTAAGAACACTGATCATACCATAACGTGAATATTGCTCATTCTTGACGTCCCCGTATGAAAAGGAAGAAATTAATAAACTAGAAGAAATTCAAAGAAATTTTACAGCCACGATTGATGGCTACAAGAACTGAACCACTGGGAAAACCGTTGTAAATTAAATCTATATTCACTGGAGAGAGAGAGAGAGAGAGAGAGAGAGAGAGAGAGAGAGAGAGAGAGAGAGAGAGAGAGAGAGACCATAATTTACATATGAAAATAATAGAAAAACTGGTACCTAGCTTCAAACTGAACCCCGTAACTATTCAAACAACACTGGAAAATAGGAAAGGTAGAATGTGTAGTGTTCCCAAACTAAAGGCCCGACAAGGGACACCCTCAGCACTGAAGGAAAATAGCTTGGTTGTCAGGAGGCCAAGACTTTTTAACGAGCTTCCAAAGGGCCTCAAGAACGTCACAGAGGTTAAAACTGAAATCTTCAAAAGAAAACTAGATGCTTGGCTCAGGACGGTACTAGATGAGCCGGGTGTGCCTCGTTATGTGCGATAGAGATCGCAAGAAAGCAATTCGCTCCACCATCAAGTCAGGCCTAGCAGTGGGAACACCACCACGGGTCTTCGTATGAAGAGAGACTGATGCGCGGAACTTTTACAGGTTTTTATAAAATTCTTTATTGAATTTATTCGAAAACATTTTGCAACTTTTTAAAAATGTAAATTTATAGTCGACAATTACATCTCAACTTCGCAAATAACTTGGATCATTTTTGCACCAGAACGATCATGCATAATTTTTAACTTTACTGATTCCATTTAATTAATCTTCATGTATCTAAAGAAGAGGATGTAACATGCATCTATCTACAGATAGATAGATAGATGCGTTATTAAGATATGTATTAAAAGCGTCTACTTAAAAAGTTACAACCAATAATTAGAGTTGGTTAAATGACTGCTACTTTATTGACATAATTTCTGCAATCTTTTCGATCGAACGAACTGTGAAGGTTGTTGTTGTTTTTGGGCGAATTATTGGTCGGAAGTTTTAGTGCTCCGTTTTATAATAATATCTTATTTTCATGAGGAAAATTAACACAAACGCCTTTTTATATTGCTCTAGAGAGAGAGAGAGAGAGAGAGAGAGAGAGAGAGAGAGAGTTTACAACCTTACATATGTTCTTTTGCGGTAATTCCTTACTTCACGAAAACCCACATCTCGAGTTGGCGTGGTGAAGGAGAGAGTTGGCTTCTCGAGCTTTCCATTTCACATAGCCAGGTACACCTGACTCATCTGAAATCGTTTTTAGCCATGTGTCTAGTTTTCTTTTGAAAACTTCCTCAGCGACACCATTTGCGTTCTGACGTTCCTTAGACGCAGTTGGTTGAATAGTCTTGGCTCCCTAACAACAAGGCTCTTTTCCTAAGGGTTGAGGATGTTTCTTGTCTATAACTTTTTGTTCCTAGTTCAGGAAAACTACACATTCCTCTTTTCCTATTTTCCACTGTTTTTTGAATGGTTATGGTATATATATATATATATATAAGCGTATGACACGCACACTTTTTTGCTATGCAAAATATACCCCACTAGGATTTACACCCGGGGCTTCCGGCTAGGAGTCGCGGGCATTGTCGATTAGACTCTGACAGGATTAATGTTAATACAATCTGGTGAATATTTTCAATCTAAGGAAACACAAGCGCTTTTACGAGCAGGAGTGGTTTTATGTATTAACCCCCTACATTTGAGTTAATGAACAGCATTTAACTCAAATCTATCTGGCTAACACGAGGGTACCATATAGATGGAAATATGAACCCATGAGTTCGCGCAATTTTTGTTATGCAACGTACCCTACCAGGAGTAAAACCCGACAATTCTGACCCGGAGTCGCGGGCACTGTCCATTAGCAAACCCTTCTAGGTTTGTAGGCTAATCATCAATGTTCGCGACTCCGAGTCAGAGGTCCCGCGTTCGAAATCCTGGTGTGGGACATTTTGCATATATATATATATATATATATATATATATATATATATATATTATATATATATATATTAGTGATGTAGGTCACATCCGCATCCGCATCCGCGGAACATCCTCACATTTTCTCGCATCCGCATCCGCATCCGCACTTTGGACTGCGGATGTCGTGCGGATGTGGACCGTTGAGATAAAATGTCATTAATAAGCGGAAATTATCAAATTGTACTATATTAATAGAACTAGTTCATTGTGCGCAAAAGTGATGCAAGCGACAAGGCGAGAGGCTGTTCTTGCATGAAGTTACTCTCTTGCAACCTACTTAGATCCACGTTACAAAGCTAAGTTATTTTCACCTAGTACATTAGAACGAGTTAAATCATCACTTGGCAAAGCAGTTGAAGAGCTTCAATCTCTTGAATCTGTCGCTCGCCACCCACCAAAAGAATAAAAGTTTCAGTGACAGAACCAACACCTTCAACAAGCAAATCTATCACAGAATCTGTCTCTCAGTTTCTTGAGTCAAGCAGCAATGACGAGACCTACGCGATGTCAAAAGATGTAGTAAAAATGATCGAGAGCTATCACCAAGAAAAAACGCCTGGCTGCATGTGACAATCCTATTAGTTGGTGGAAAAATACGCAGAATATCTATCCATACTTGAGTAAACTTGCGAGGAAACATTTAGCCAGTCCTCCAACAAACGTACCAAGCGAGAGATTATTTAGCAGTGCTGGATTAATATATGATGAAAAGAGAAACAGACTGGCAGCAGAAAAGGCAGAAAAATTAATGTTCCTTAAGCATAACCTTCCTATAATTAAGTTTGAACATTAAACGATGAACATCTTAGTTTACTTTATTTTAATTACTCATTTATAAATATGCCTAATAAAACTTTAAACTTAATATAAATAGTTATCAAGCTAATTAAATATCTCTTTCTATAAGGGTGGAGGTTGGGGAAAGAGGTCGTTGGGGTGCATTTGAGTTGGGTTCACGTCCCGCATCCTGGTAACACAATTATGGTTTCTAATTGTGGCTGAAACTCAACAAAATATAACGAATTTATTTGCAGACGAATTCACTAATTGATTTCTATATTAGTTAGATGCTTGATATTATTTTATATGTTCAGAGAAAAGTACAGCAATTATTGTACAATTAATCAATTTACTACATTATAGCTACAGCTCTCTCTATATAATAACTTATTATATACGTTAAACACAACAAATCTCGAATATATCCTAAAAAATAACGAAAATGTAGACATCCGCATCCGCATCCGCGGATGTTGAAATCAAACATCCTCATCCGCATCCGCATCCGCGGATGTGAAAAAAATGACATCCGCTACATCACTAATATATATATATATATATATAATGCACATACACGAGGAAAAATGAAAAGCGATTCCAAGGTTTCTCGTGTATTTAACAATACATCTCATCATTCATTCCCAGAAAAGATGTATTGTTAAATACACGAAAGACATTGGAATCGCCTATCATTTTTTTTGTGGGTGTGCACCATTTTTTAATTTTACGTGTTTAATTGTGAAATTCACCAAACACACACCACACACACACACAATATATATATATATATATATATATATATATATATATATATATGAGAGAGAGAGAAAAAAAAAAGCATAGTGGCTGCAGATAAAATCTAAGGAGTTTAGAGATACTATTTCACTACATATGATTTAAGTGTTGGTTTATTGGCAAATGTTGCAAACAAGAAAATTCTCTCCTTTCATTATTAGCTTACGATTCTTAATTTTAGTTTGTTCGTATATTGACTGTTAAGGTTTTACTCTATACTAAAGTCTTAATTGATAATCTAGTTTATATTAATGAAATAAAAGATTCTATGTGTATTCAAAATTCTTATACCTTCCTCTACAACCTTGCAAGAGTTTCGTGTGGTGATACCTCACCGTGGTCAGGCGCAGCACCTATATATATATAGCACCTATATATATATCCCATATATATATGGGATGAATTTCACAATTAAACACGTGAAATGAATGAATGCTGCAAACCCACAAGGAAAAAGAAAAACGATTCCAAGGCCTTTCGTGTATTCAGAACTACACCTCGTCAGGGAATGAAGAGAGAAGGCACGATGCCCATAAATATATACAACGTAGCGGAAACCAAAGCAATTAGCACATACTTAACAAGAATTAATGAGAGGCAAAAGGAATTTTAACAAGATATTGTCAATTTTATACATTCCCGCACTGTTATTGAAATTGTTTTTAAAATGAATAAATGCACATTCTAGAATATTTCTTTCTATTATATCTGTGGTTTCAACAAGCGCTTTAGAACTATCCCACTTGATGCTATGATTACATCTATACATATGGTTAAACAAAGCATTGGAATTATTAGCTGTTCTACACGCACATTTATGCTGTTTTACCCTAATATCTAACGTTTTACCCGTTTGGCCTATATATACTGAGTTACATTGTGTACATCCAATCGAATACACACAACCAACAACATTTTCCGGCTATTCTTTATTAGGCGTGATTTAAAGTATTATTATACTTAAAGACTACAATTGATGCCAATGCTTTAAATAAAGTCGGAAGATTTGAAAATTAACATGGTAGGTAGGCTAAGGATATTTTTACGCTCAAATTCCTTTACAGTTACATTATTGTAATACCTATTCTTGGCTTTTCCTAAGACAGTTATCTAAAAATGAAATAGGATAACATTAATTTAGTACCAATATTTATGATATTGCATAACTCGGAATCTAAAAATTCAGGACTGACAACTCTTGTATATTGACTGTTAAGGTTTTTACTCTATACTAAAGTTTGTGGGTTTGCAGCATACTATATATATATATATATATATATATATATATATATATATATATGTTATAATGTTATAATGTTTCAGACCAACAAAGACCCTAGGATCCACTCATGGCTGGTCTACCTAACTGTGTTCGTAATTGTGTATTGTGCATGTCCTCCGTGGTGGCGGAGGGACCTACAATTTTACGTGGGTTCCGAACCACAAAGCCTTAATTTTACTACCTTAAACTATACCCAATCTATCAACATATGCGTCTAATCGATTTTTAAACATGTTTATAGACGTGCTACTAATTACTTCTACCGGCAAACTATTCCACTATTTACTATTCTATGCGTAAAAAAGTTTTTGGCAACTGCTGTCTCGAACCTTCTACTTGTCAACTTACACCCGTTATTTCTAGTCCTATTATATTGAGATATTTCGAAAAAGCTATCTCTATCTACGTTATCGAACCCATTCATAATTTTGAAAACCTGGATTAGATCACCCCTTAGCCTCCTAGTCTCGAGTGTAGTCAATTTTAACTCCTTAAGCCTATCCTCGTACGACTTTGACCTAAGCGACGGAATCATCTTAGTTGCTCGTCTTTGAACTCTTTCGATTTTGTCTATATCTTTTCGCATATGCGGATTCCAAAATTGGATCGCGTACTCCAAATGGGGTCTAACTAATGATTTATAAAGAGGAACTATAATATCGCGCGATTTGTACTCAAAATTCCGAGCTATAAAACCTAACACTTTGTTCGCTTTATTGACCGCTGCTGTACTTTGTTTCGCTACTTTTAAATCACCAGTGACTATAACTCCTAAATCTTTTTCCTGCTCTACGCTTGTAACTCCTTCCCTGACATACTATACGCAAAATTACCGTTACGCGAACCTATATGTAAAATTTTGCACTTATCGACGTTAAATCTCATTTGCCATGTGACTGACCAATCAACGATTTTATTCAGATCTTCCTGGATTTTACCTCTATCTTCGTCATTAATCGCCCTACCACCCATTCGTGTCATCCGCAAACTTTGAAACTGTACTGACTAGGCCGACATCTAAATCGTTAATATATATAAGAAAAAGCAAGGGGCCCAATACAGAACCCTGAGGAACGCCACTCGCTACATTAGCCCAACACGACTCCGCTCCATCAACGACCACCCTCTGTTTCCTACCTCGCAACCACTCTTCTATCCAATTTATTACTACACCCCTGATTCCATGAGACTTTGTTTTTTCAATGAGTCTTTTGTGCGGTACGGTGTCAAACGTTTTTTGAAAATCTAAATACACTACATCAACCGCCCGATGACTATCGTAAACGTCAACCACGCTTTGAAAAAATTCTAAAAGATTAGTTAAGCAAGATTTGTTTCGCCTAAAACCGTGCTGCGTATTTTTAACCAAGTTATGCATTTCTAAGTGTTCGACTATACGATCCCTAATTATTGATTCCAGTAGCTTACCTACAACAGACGTTGAACTGATTGGCCTATAATTTCCCGCCGCACCTTTATCGCCTTTCTTAAAGATAGGTGTTACATTTGCTAACTTGAATTATCTGGTACGCACCCCTCGGAAATAGACGCATTAAAAATCTTTGTTAGCGGCACAACAATGCTTTCTTTTAATTCTTTTAGTTGTATGGGATATATGGAATCCGGCCCTGGTGATTTACGCATTTTCACTTTATCAATATAGCGCATTACCTCCCTTTCACTAACCACAATATTATCCAAAGTATTACTATTATCAAAAGGTATTATGTCTATGACCGTAGGGATATTCGTTACATCTTCTATAGTAAAAACTGACATAAAAAATTCGTTTAGCAAGGTAGCCATTTGCTTGTTTTCAGAAACTAGCTCCCCGTTAAAATTTTTCAACGGCCCCAAGCACTTTTTACTGGATTCCTATTGTTCACGTATTGAAAGAATCGCTTGGGGTTTTCTTTGCCGTCACGAGCTATGGAGATTTCAAATTCGCGCTTGGACTTTTTTATTACACTTTTCGCTTCACGCCTTAGAGATATGTAGTTGTTTCGTAACCACCAATTGTCTTTATCGCACTTATGTAGCCTACAAGCCTATCTCTACTCTTTATAATATCTCCTACTTTAGAAGTAAACCACAAGGGCTTGTTGTTTATTTTCGCATGCTTAATCTTGTACGGTATACATTCTTCATTTATAGTCCTAAATACTGTTTCAAACGATTCCCACATTAGTTTTGCGTTGGAGATCCCCATTATGTTTTCTCAATTGACGTGTGACAATTCATTTCGAAATTTACAAAAGTCTGCGTGCTGGAAGTTAGGAATTTTAGTCGAGTTAGCTGGTTTCGAGTGACTTACTGAGAGGACAAACTCTACCATATTGTGATCGCTATTGCTTAACGGTTCTATTACTTGAAGATCCGTGATTAGTCTATCATCCGTAGTTATTACTAAATCTAAAATACTGTCCAACCTCGTACGTTCCCCAACCTTTTGAATAAGAAAGCTATCCTCGAGAAAATTAACTAAACGATTGCCTTCCGCGTCACCCTGCATTGTATCGTAATTCACGTTGGTGCAATTAAAGTCACCCATAACTAAGGCCTGCTCACTACCTATTATTCTCTTTAGTTCACGATAACGCTTCGTCGTATCAGCTGTTTGATTAGGGGCCATATATATGATATAACCGCACAAGAAGTTTGAAATCGTTCAATTTAAGTTCTGCTATAGTCGAATCTATCGGTTCTGGAATTGTGTGCTTTACTTCTATAATGTTCGCAATATTATCTTTGATATACAACATAACACCGCCTCCTCGCCTACCTATTCTCTTTTTAACAAAAAGCCTATAACCTCTAATTTGATACTCCCCTACAAAGTCACGTGTTTCAGTGTTAAGCCACGATTCATTTATCGCAATTAAATCATAGTCTTTACAAGCAATTAAAGAAAAAAAATCGTTTATTTTATTTCGTAGGTTATGAGCATTTAAGATAGAACCTTCCAATTGTTTGTAATTACGATACCTTCGCGAGCGCAAGGGAAATTTGAGGAAATTACGCCGGGACCGTTCGAGTTACGGCAGCCTGTAAAGAAGAAACAATATTATGAAAAAGTCTCCCTAAACGCGCAGCTCCAACGTCATTAAGATGAAGTCCATCTCCGAGGAACAACTCCCTCTTGCCGTAGAAACTGTTCCAAAAATTCGCAAAATGCACTCCTTCCTGTTGGCAAAGAGACTTTAGGTTATTGTTGATATAGGTCGCCTTGCTGTAGAAATCGCTACGTTGGATAATTCGAGGAAGTATACCTGTTAAAACAATCTTATTAGTTTTTTCCTTTAGTCGCTTTAGTAAGTCCCTGTACGAAACCAGCAGCTCTTCCGCTCTAGAATTTAAAACGTTATTAGTACCGACATGAATAACATAAGTTGTGTCCTCAGAGGTTCCGTCTGTAAACTGGTCAACACTATTAGTTATATCCTCCACCCTTGCACCAGGGTAGCAGTAACGGCGCCTACGACGAGGGTTTCTCCCACAGAATTCCTCGAGCTGCCCTCGAACAATGGAATCGCCAACGAGTCGTATTTCCGGTTCATCAGCATCTTCGGAACCTAAAACAGAAAACTTATTGTTTGTTATTACTGGTAGACAAGTCTTAGGTTTTCTCAATGGGCCTCCATTACGCACTTGAACGAAGGGTTGGAATATGGGAAGAGAGAGGGCTATTAGTACTATTTATATTATTAGTAGAAACTGAGGCAGTAGGGGTCTTAACTGAAGTCTCAAGGGATTCTAATTTTGCTGTCAGAAGCATCACCCTTTCTTCGAGCCTCACTCTGGACTCCCTCTCATGTTCTAACTCGTTCCTCAGCACTTCCATGCTTGAGTACCACCTGCAAACTAACTGTTCATTATTATTAGCCAAAGTAAACGCGTAAGCGGCAAATTTCCCTTCACGACGACTGCAAGTACTTGACGGGGGTGCCATGCTATTAATTAATTAAAAAAAGGACAAAAAACGAGCATTTGGAAATTAATAAATTATAACGTAGGTCTACCGCGTGCTTATTGTGCCGTTACCTGCGCAAGCCCGCAACATGTTCTTGAAACACAGAAACATGTTCTTGTAACACAAATTTATACTAAATGAATATATATATTTAATTAAGCTACCGACGAAAGATCTGTAAACGAAAAAGTATTAATAAAACTTATCTGTCCGCTATTCGACCGACTTTTTTCGTTCCTTTTTTCATTTTCCCACGGTGGGTGACCACACCCCACTTGATCCCCGTAGCAAGGGAAAATTAACCTTATGAAACCTCGTTTTCTAATAGATTTGAAAAACAAACACGGCAAACAAGGGAAATTAAACCTTATGAAATCTCGTTTTCTTATTGATTCGAAAAACAAACAAGACAAGCCACGTGCACTAGCCCTGGTTTGATCAAATAATATAGTAATGAATAAAGTCAATAAATGAAATATATTCGTTAATGAATGATTAGTAACACGAAGTAATTTAGTTAAGAATGCACCAAACACTATTTTTTTAAAGACACTTCAAGGAAAACCACTTATTCAATTGGTAAGACTGGACACTCAATAATACACGTCTGTTCACAAGGAAAGACTGATCACTGAGGAAAGACTGATCACTGAGGAAAGACTGATCACTGATATATATATATATATATATACACGCTACTTTCCTATGTCGATAGCCGAAGCGATGTCACGACTGAACCACTTAGGCTGCGTAAAAGCAGGGGTGACCAGTTTTGAGGGTATGGCAGCAGACTGCAGCACCATAAACTCGTCCCGGAATGCACTCCACACTCCCTCAACATCGCCGCCGACCTCTAACCCCATCTCAACTACGCTATCCCGGAGGCTAACAAAGTCCGCCCGCCGTAGATCGAGCTTACTGCCTCGCGAGTTACTACGCTTCACCCGAGGGACGCACACACAGAATCTATCAGACCGTGATCAATCCCGCCCAACGATTCGTCAACGGTGAGGCCAGTGACGAGGTTGTCTTCGGTCGTGAATACTAAGTCTAGAACGCTTTCGCCTCGTGTAGGCTCATTGACCTACTGAGTGAGGAAGTCCTCATCAGCAAAGTCAACTAGCCTCCTCCCTTCAGCATCAGCAGTCCTGTCTTCCCACTTTATGCCGCGACAGTTGAAGTCTCCTAAAACTACACACACCCTATCCCCTAGCATGCTACGGAGTTCGGTGTACAGGGCTGTATCCTCCTCGAGGAGGAGATGCGGAGGTCTATACACCAAGATTAAGAGAGAGAGAGAGAGAGAGAGAGTTACAAGGAGTTACAAGGAAAAGAAGTACCTCAAAAGGCCTTGCGGCCCATACTGAGGAGGTACCAATGGCAACGGGTGCCACGAAAAATTTTCTACACACTCAAATAGTGTGCAAGATTTGGCCTCACCTTTCCTTGAAGTGATCCACAGAGGAACTGTTCACAACTTCTGAAGGTAACCTGTTCCACGTGTCACAGATCTTATAGGTAAAGTAATTCCAACACACTAGTCCTAAGCCGTTTCAAATCCAACTTCCAACCATTGTTGCGAGTTGGGTTATCATTTAAACTAAACATACTTCTAAAATCGACATCGTTGAACCCGCGTAAGAGCTTGAAAACCTCGATGAGTTGACCGCGCAGCCTTCGAGTTTCCAGCGAAAACAAGTTCAGGGCGCGTAAGCGTCGATTGTAGCCCATATGCCTAACGGAAGGCATTAATTTTGTGGCCCTCGCCTGCACTCGCTCCAGCCTCTCAATATCTTTCCTGAGGGTGGGCGACCAGAACTGCACAGCATACTCCAGGTGCGGCCGAACCAGGGAATTGTACAGAGAGAGCACAATCTCCTTGTTCCGAAACTGAAATTGACTCCTGATATAACCCAACAGCTTCTGGGCTTTCTTTTTCACCTCTACGCACTGTTTCGAAAACTTAAGGTCGCTGCTAATTAGCACACCCAAGTCCTTTTCCAAATCAGTCGCCTCGATATTACTCCCTAACATCGAGTAGTCCGACTTGGGATTGGCGTAGCCAATGTGCATCACTTTGCATTTATCCAAGTTAAACGGCATTTGCCATTTTTCGGACCACTCTCCTATCCCAAGGTCGCACGCAATTCCTCGATCGCTTCGGGCGTCCCAACATTGGCCCCAAGCTTCGTGTCATCAGCGAATTTGGCGATCCGACTGACGATGCAAACGTCGATATCATTTATGTAAATGATAAATAACAGTGGCCCCAAAACGGAACCCTGAGGAACCCCACTAGTGACCGAGGCCCAACCCGAACTAACCCCTTTAATTACAACCCTCTGCCGCCTATTCTTCAACCAGTTTTCAATCGACCTACCTACTTCCCCACCGATACCCAGCGCGCGCACTTTCGCCATCATCCGGCGGTGAGGTACCTTATCAAAGGCTTTCTGAAAGTCGAGATAAAGTATCATATATCAATCGCCCTCCCTACTCTTATTATACTCACTCAACATGACGTGGAAAAACTCGAGCAAGTGAGAGAGAGAGAGAGAGAGAGAGAGAGAGAGAAAAACGTCCCAAAAATCCTGCCCCATAATGTGCAACATGATATTAGCCTTCGGGACAGGACATCTGGGATACCCGTTTTATATATAGGGTGAACCAAATGTAGGTGGACAGTAAATGATAACGTTTATTTTGAGAATACATATTTAATTTTTTTGTATACTATAATACAAAATAAAATTTAAATAAATTTAGTTATAATATTTAATATAATGTAACACAAACACCATAGTTATAATGAACACCATAGTTATAATATAATATAACACAAACCGTATTCAACCTACTGTCCACCTACTTTTGGTTCACCGTGTATATATATATATATATATATATATATATATATATATATATTTGGATGTCTTTCATGATTTCTCTTATCGAAACAACGGAAATAATAAACGAATTACACCGCAATTTTATTTTTAGTTATAAGCAAACTAAATTGTTGTTTGGCGCTGCCTATTAAGTTATCATTACGTTAATTAAAATAGTAAAATACGTAATTATTTCATCGGCAACGCATTTTAGAGTAATTAATTTAATTAGATAAAATTTAATGAGGGACCAATTTTGCTCGCAATAATCGAATTATACTTTCCTTTTAAGCAGCGAGAGATATGAAGAAGGGGAAAGAGGTTATATTTAAGGAGTTGTACTTAAGGGGTTGTACTTGTGCTTCATTCTGTTCTATGAATGGCTACCAGTTTCGTTATAAAGGGAGAAGGCACTGTGCCTACGTCTCTTGGAATCGATTATATACGGGTCGTGTTGTGGGTAGCTGGTCATATACAAGGTGTCTCACAAGCCTGGACTCATAGGGAAAATAGACATTATATTTTTAAAGTGAAACAAACACATTTCTAATGTCAGTTTTACATATTTCAGGAAAGAAAATACCCTTATGGCTCAGTATACCAATAAAGAGAAGGTGGAACTAGTATTGCTGCATGTTTCCGGAAAAAGCCAGAGGGAGGCATGTTCGTGAAATAACTGACATGCCTACCTCTGGCTTTTTCCGGAAATATGTAGCACTACCAGTTCCACCTTCTCTTCATTGGTATAATGAACCATCAGGAAATTTTCTTTCCTGAAATATGTAAAACTGACATTAGAAATGTGTTTGTTTCACTTTAAAAATATAATGTCTATTTTCCCTATGAGTCCAGACTTCTGGGGCACCATATACTGTATACAGTATATATATATAAAAACAGTATATATATATATATATATATATATATATATATATATATATATATATATATATATATATATATATAGATGTTGCATACATAAGTATGTGTGTAACTTATTTTAAGAGAAATAAGTGTAGAGGATCAAAGGACACGAACTCAGTCTTTCCAAAAATCCTTTTTAGACTGCAATGAACTGAAAGCATTTTCTTTTTTAAATATATTTCATACGAGTAAATTTATTTATCTATTTTTTCTTTGTCAGTCTATTTTACAGAGAACCAAATTTCCATTCTCTGAAAATATGAAACTAACTTTACACACACACACACACACACACACATATATATAATATATATATATATATATATATATATATATATATATATACACCTTTCAACCTTTCAGATGTTCTGTTGCTATGATTCCTCATTTCACGGAGGTCAGGCTTATTGCCTCTCCTCTTGAGTTGGCCTGGTGAAGTAAAGAGTTGGTTTCTCGCGTTCTCCACTTCATATAGTCAGGTACGCCCGGCTTATCTGGAATTGTTCTGAGCCAGGCGTCTAGCCTTCTTTTGAAGATATCCACCGCTACACCACTCGTGTTCCTTAGTTTTTTGGGCAACTGGTTGAACAGTCTTGGTCCTTTCACAACAAACCATTTTCCTTCAGGGTTGAGGATGCTCCCTGTCAAGCCTTTAATTTGGGAACATGACACATTCTTCCTTTCCTACTTCCCACTGTTATTTGAGTGTATATATATATATATAAGTGATTCTAAGTCTCTTCGTATATTGAACAGTACACCTAGTCAGGCAATGACGAAGTGACAAGGTGACAAGGTGTACTGTTCAATAAACGAAAGGCCTTGGAATCGCAAATGAGATTTAACGTTGATAAGTGCAAAATTTTGCATATAGGTTCGCGTAACGGTAATTTTGTGTATAGTATGTCAGGGAAAGAGTTAACAAAAAAAGATTTAGGCGTTATAGTCACTGGTGATTTAAAAGTAGCGAAACAAAGTACAGCAGCGGTCAATAAGGCGAACAAAGTGTTAGGTTTTATAGCTCGGAATTTTGAGTACAAATCGCGCGATATTATAGTTCCTCTTTATAAATCATTAGTTAGACCCCATTTGGAGTACGCGATCCAATTTTGGAATCCGCATATGCGCAAAGATATAGACAAAATCGAAAGAGTTCAAAGACGAGCAACTAAGATGATTCCGTCGCTTAGGTCAAAGTCGTATGATGATAGGCTTAAGGAGTTAAAATTGACTACACTCGAGACTCGGAGGCTAAGGGGTGATCTAATCCAGGTTTTCAAAATTATGAATGGGTTCGATAACGTAGATACAGATAGCTTTTTTGAAATATCTCAGTATAATAGGACTAGAAATATCGGGTGTAAGTTGACAAGTAGAAGGTTCGAGACAACAGTTGCCAAAAACTTCTTTACGCACAGAATAGTAAATAGCTGGAATAGTTTGCCGGTAGAAGTAATTAGTAGCACGTCTATAAACATGTTTAAAAATCGATTAGATGCATATGTTGATAGATTGGGTATAGTTTAAGGTAGTAAAATTAAGGCTTTGTGGGGATAGATCCCACAGCTCAACACAAGTGTTGTGGGATATAGGGAGGCAGCATCTTGGGTTAGGGGATACTCTCTGTCCTTACACACCCTATTTAAAGAGATTCCTCTGCCGAGCGGTGCCCCCCATAGTACTGTGAGGTATTGAAAAACTCATGATCTTCACTTGCCCCACAAACACCTTTAAATGGGAGACCCAAAATGGGTGCACACACATTTCTACATTACTGTACAGTCTTTACAGCCACACCTACACTTTTCCTCCTAAGTATATATATTGTAATGTATATGGTTGTAAATTTTGACTTGGTCCGCAATCGATATGGACCGTGACTTATTTTTCGTTGGCAAGGTACTAGTATTGATGGATACCGTAATGAAATTGACTGGATTCTTTGGATCTGATATATTTGCTTGTCGGTTATAAATAGATATAGAGTGTAACATATTTGTGGATAGTAGTCTATTATGATTTGAGCCTCTGGATCCAGAGACTATATTTAGTTTTAAATCGATAATTAATTAGTTTTAAATTAATAATTATTAAGTTTTGCAAAAATTGGTCGTTGCCAATGTACAGACAGTTGTTACATAAATTTCTTATGTTCTTGTGGTTCGGAACCCATGTAAAATTGTAGGTCCCCTCCGCCACCACGGAGGACATACACAATACACAATTACGAACACAGTTAGGTAGACCAGCCATGAGTGGATCCTAGGGTCTTTGTTGGTCTGGAACATTATAACATTATAACATAACATTTACTTCACGTGTTTAACCATATACAGGGCCGTTTCTAGCCATTAGGGGGCCCTAAGCAGTATACCCATTTGAGGCCCCACCCCTCCATCCACCAACTCACGCCTTACATCACCTCAGCACACACATACAAAAAATGGCTGTGTTAATAAAAAACAATTATGAAACAATTTTAATGAAACATTTATGTCCAAAACAACAAATATGTACTTTCAGAAGACAAACAGAAAAATACTCTTCATGAAATTCCTGAAAATTAGCTTATACATTATTTAGAATAAATGACAGAACTATGTATAAAAAAATAATGCAATTATCAACTACCAAACAATTACTAACTCTACGATACAATCGTGTAATAGCTAACAGTTATACAGAACAGTTTGTATCTTCAAAATCAGACTCAGCTCCAGAGCTCAGGATCTTAGAGAGCTTTTCACACTTGCAGGACAAGTCTTCCTTGTTCATTGTGATTGGATTATACTTACAAGACGTGTGAGAACATCTCGCCAGCGTCTTCGCTCTACCTCCATTAATGACATTTCAGTTTGGTCAGTGGTCCTCCCAGTTTTTAGCCGCAGTTCCAGATCCTTCCATGTTGCCATGTTATCTGCATATTCTGAACTATTTTCATGGCCTTTCAGAAGCGAACCAACGTTTATCCAGTCGGAAAGTCCATCCGTAATTAGTTTGTACGACTTCCTTGAAAACAACTTGCAGCAGAAGCAATGAAGAGCATTATTCCTTCTAGAGTACATCAGCCAGCTTCGCTTTATTTTTTCCCCATTAATTAATGTTTTGTACATGTAATGGTGATGAACGCTTCTACCGTCCTCTCTTTTAGGGAATGTGAAATCTGGACTGATTTGAAATGATCCTCGAGACACCAGATCTGTCTTTAAGGCATCTGACAGGACAACTGGCCAGTCATACGGATCAAGCGGTGGAGCAGATCTTGGTTCTTGTTGCTCAGTAGAAATGCCTGTGTGTGGTGTTTGAAGCTGAACAGAAGATGGGCCACTTGTTGGTTCATCAGGCTCTACTTCTACTGGTGCTTGAGGTTGCATAGAGGATGGTCCTGCTGTTGGCTCATGATGCTCATCAGGCTTTGCTGAAGATGGCTTTTCCAAATATTTCAGTAGTGCTCCTGAGAGGAACATAACATTACATACTCTTAATTTTTGCTAAAATACTCTTTCTTATCTTGTTTGATAAGTGATCTGTGTGAACAGAATTTGAGGTGATGTGATCCATTGAATTTCACATTTCGAAATATTATAAATATTACAGAGACTAGCTTACTCTACACGATTCCTGAGCACTTGCCTACCTTGGTGGTCTACCTAACCTAGTTGCCTGAACTGTAATCATAAGAATATACAAGTGGCACATCTCACCTGTGCTACTGGAAAGCTCCTCCTCCTCTATTTTCTTCTTTTTCCGTTTTTCAGCTCCTGATGGATAATGTCGTTTCATTTTCCAAGATGCACGAAGTCACATCTAGTTAACCACAACTAATCTGCTAAATAATAATAAAATAATAATAATAATAATAATAATAATAATAATTGTAACGTTAATCAAATACATTCAAATAATCAGACCATTTAGGTTTTAACCAACAAAATTCACATTATCTGAAAAAGATGAGAAAAGAATTAATAAACTTGAAAACATAACGAAAATAATCCTAGGTTTTAAAGTGTTACAAAATCTCTTAATAATTAGTAAATTAGTGAAATAATGTTTTACAATACTAGAAAAATTAAGCATTTAGGAAAGTATAAGCATATAGTAAGAATAAAGTTAGATAATTTAGAAATAAGATCTCACATTAGTTATTTACACATAACGACCAAAACGTTTCGTTTGTCTCCGTTTTATCACATTTGTCTCGTACAAAAACTTTAATTAATACGACAATAATAATAATAATAATAATAATAATAATAATAATAACTTCAGCTATATTCCTATTCTTGCCCACTGAGCTATGACCTGGGAGCCTGTCTATGGGCCCCCTAGTAGCAGCTGGGCCCTAAGCGGTCGCTTAGTCTGCTTATGCCAGGAAACGACCCTGACTATATATATATACGGTCCTCGGTGGTGTAGTGGTTAACGTCGCTAACTACGAATCTATCCGTCCCAGGATCAAGACCCTGTGACGGCAGGCGGCGCGTAGCAAAACCCATCTGTTCATCCTTCCACACAATAAAAATCGATTGGTAGATAAATGGGTACCCTGGGTAGCCTAGTGGTTAAGACGCTGGGCTGCTGGTGAAACGTGGTTCGGATTCCACGTTAAACTATAGGTGGAGTGACAACCTTGACCTTTGTCAGAATGAACAATTCGGGCCGAAGCAAAAACCAAGGATATATATATATATATATATATATATACAGGGTGTCCCGTAAGTCTGGACCCATAGGGAAAAATAATAAAATTACAAAATAGTCCAAAAATTTATTACATAATCTGTTCAAAGTGTCCGCCGTTGTGTCGCACACATAGTTGAAGACGCAATCTCCACTGCGACAGCACTTTCTGAATCACAGTCGCAGAAATTTCTTGACACGCCTCCACAATGCGTGCTTTAAGGTGGAAATGTTCTGAAGTTTGACCTCGTACACTTTGGCTTTCAAGTGGCCCCACAAATAAAAATCATAATAAAAAATAATAAAAAAATAATAATAATAAAATAATAATAACATAATAAAAAAATATATTATAAATCCCTATGGGTCCAGACTTACGGGACACCCTGTATATATATATATATATATATTACTGTCAAAGATAATTTAAAAATCAAACTGCATTATATAGCTTATGATCTTACAATTATTGAACCAGAAGTGACCTTTTGTTGGTGATTAGCAAAGGATTATACTTATAAAAATGAAATTATATTATATTATATTATGGTATATTATATATAGTCTGTTATATAGTCTTCATATATATATTATAAGTGGCATTGGACTTTTTCGTTTGATAGACAGGAAATCTGACTTTTTGGTATTGTTTAGATTTCGCGGATATGAATTCTCTTCTCAAATTTCTATTTTTGTTATAATTTTTTCTTTATAATTTTCTTTATAATAATTATAATTTCTTTATAATTTTCTTTATAATTTTACTTTATAAGTTTCTTTTACTTTATAATTTTCTTTGTAATTTTACTTTATAATAATTATAACTTTCTTTATAATTTTCTTTATATTTAATAATTATAATTTCTAATCTAATGTTGAATTATTTCTTTATCATTAAATGTAATTTGTAATTGACGTACTTTGTATATGTTACAGTCAATCTGTGAAACTAATCATTTCACGTAATGCCTAAAAATTTCAGGCATTTCGCGTAATTCGGTTAAGCGATTAACGACTTCGTGGTTAGGTTACAGTAGGTTAGTAATGCGTATTACCTATGGTTAAGGATCAATGCCTGAATGTTTTAGGCATTACGTGAAATGACTGGTTTCACAGATTGACTGTAGCATATATAATGCTTTAAAGGTTTTATAATAATCAAGTATAAGACATATCAGTAAAATACGATATAATTTTTAAGGTATTTCACGTAAAAGAACTTCAGATGTTATAATTTGTATCATTTATTGATACGCAATTATCATTTTAGCGTCTAGGTTCCATACACTTTCGCCAGAAAATCTTATTTACCAATTTTGTCATCAGAAATGATTTTCATACGTGGATATTGGATTGTAGAAACAAGTTCATGATTCCTTTGAAAGCTGACCTTTAGTGTAACGATTGCATGCATTCCATGTATAAACACAGTCCCTTCCCCCATTAATGAATCATAATAGATGATTTCGTCATAAAAATACACTATTATGATAAGGTAAAAGTCCTTTTTATTACGAGTTATAAGGTCTGAGTAATACTTTTTCAGTATTAATTTTATAAATATTTTCGCTGGACTTGATTCATTTTGATGTAACGTACGACTGTAAATAAATAATCCTTTGTTGTAAGTAAATATTAAAAAATATTGCGTACGTAAATCATAAGAGATATTTTTTGAAGCAAGCACAAGAGCATGGCAGTGCCTTGCAGCCGGAGTTATTTTTTTTTAATATCTGGTATCCTGCTTGGCCGAGTTGCCAGTTATCTCTAGACAGAAAAATATTGACTCTATTTCAGTGGTGTGGGAACTCGGCTAAGTAATGGAGGTAAGCTAGCTTCACTTCTCAGTAAGTTGTTACGATTTTTTTAAGTTCTTTTGTATCTAGCTTTTTTCTTTCTTTCTACCGTAGTATTTAGATTTTAATTGGCTTACTACTAATTACGAATTTACCTGCAATGTAACTAAAAAAAATAACTGTGAAAGTGTTAATTACATTTATTGATAGTAGCAATAATATTAGTTTGAGGAAGTTCTTTTCAAATGTCATTGCGAAGCGTATTGAAATTCTATTAAATGTTAATATTTACACCTCGTATATTTTATTCGGTTGTGTTGGTTAAACTGTTTATTAAAGAGCCTTCCGTTCTGTTTAATAAAAACTAGGTTTTAAACGCTATGAATAACATTATTTTAAAAGAGGGTGTTTGTAATGGCAAATAATGATGATTTTTACGAATTTCACAAAGGTTTCGGGAAGCCATATAAATTATATATATATATATATATATATATATATCGTACAGTTAACACGAAATTGTTTCATTTCCACGAAATAAAATAAATTAAAAATTTAACGATTTTAAAAGAAAAAAAAAAGTTTTACGATTTATTAATTGTCCGAAATAAGTTAAAACAAAAGTACGACAAAAGATTTTTAACAAATTACAAAATTTCACTCACTATGACGTCACGTGTCACGCAAAAAAATGTCAATATTGATGTTTTATTCATATATAACGATTTCCCCAAGGAGGGTATTCTAATTCGGCACTCACGATAAAGATTGAAAATTGATACAGTATCTTTTTTTTTTTAAATAGATAGTCGATCAGGCTCCGTATTGAAAGCTAAATTAACTTACTGGGACAAGTTAGGATTTGAAAGTTAAATTAACCTACTGGGGAGAGTTAGGATTTGAAAGTTAAATGTTTGCGCACCCCCCCCCCCCAAATCGTTTTTTTAGGGCTATTTTAATTGATACATGCAAAATTTTTTGTCGTTGTACTCTTGACACCGCGAAATTACGTCTATCGTATTTCTAGTATTTTATGTGTATGCATATACAGGGTGAGTCAAAAGTCCTGCCTCAAAGGTATTTATTGTCTAGTTATTTTTATGAGGCAGAACTTTTGGCTTACCCTGTATAGATGAAATAAAGGAACTGGAGTAAATGTACTTCGTGTACCAACACTAAGAGTACAATAGTACAATTAGCAAAAATAATACACGTATTATGTAAGGTAGTCCCAAAAGACCAAATTTAGAGCGCACATTTTAAATTCGATTGAATGGGATGGAGTACTTGGAAGGTACACGTTTATTTGCCATCGTTAGTAGCTCAGTGAGTAACATCGTTTCCCTATAAGCGAAGTGAAGACGTTGAGCTCGGGGGTTCGAACCCCGATGATGCTGGTAATAATAATAATAATAATAATAATACAGAAGTTAGAGCAGTGGACCGTATTTAGTTATACTGAGCGCTGTGCCAGTTTCTGGGCCCCTCCTTACTGATTATTTACTAACCTTTTCGAGACGGTAATGGCTCAAAATGTATACCGCACAAACGTCAGTTTGGGTCCAAAAAATGAAAATTTTCACAATTTTTAATTTTTTTGCTTAAAATGTTGAATTATGATGTAAATTAATAGAAAAGAAATGATTTTTTTCGGTACTGCATGTACGGCCGGAACGTATGTATGTACTGTATGTACTGTATGTATGTATATATGTCCACCCTCCCCCTTCCCCAGACAGCGTTTCTTTTACGGTCCATTCAAATGTGGCCGTGAAAATTAAGATCGTACGAGGTACGTAGTTCGGTCTCAAAGGGTTAAGGGTATTATTTAGTATTATTACACACACACACACACACACACACACACACACACACACATATATATATATATGTTTGTTATCTATCTTTTTTGTGTTTATATTATAAATTTAGAAATTTATGTAAATTTTACTTTGTTGTTGTTTTTCTTGCTGCTTTGCTTTACAATGAAATGAATAAAAAAAAAAAATTCTTAATTTTAAGTTGTCCTTTTTGTATATCTGTTTTATTGATGTATTTATCGTTGGTATGAATTCTTCACCCGTGCTTTCAAGCAGTATAAAAAATGATTGTTTGCAAACATTGCAAGTTTCCGACTCATTTGCATATATATATATATATAACTTACAACACTTTTATATATCTAAGCGTGCATACACACACACATTCGCACACACGCACACACACATACACACACACACACACACACACACGTGCGTCAGTAGTTTGCATTACTATTGAAGATACAAAGGTTTCCTTGAAGCGAATTTATATTCATGCATTCATACTCACGTAAGATTAAAGATTCGTTTGAGATTGAGAAGTGAATCACATTTTTTTTTCTCTTTTATGACCATTATCAGTATTATTTCATTGAATCGCAAAACTCGTATTTCTTCGTCCAGATTCAGTAACTGAATTATATAAAACAATCCCATATTTTATTATTAAAGTTTCTTCAGTAATGTCTGTTATTTGTTTGGAGAAAGAACTAAGTTTTTCCTTCTCGTTTTGTTATATATATATATATATACACACACGAACGTGTAAAGGGGTTGGACAAAATAATGGAAAAACTCCCCATTTTTGGTGTTGTTTTCGCTGATATCAATAATGGCGTTATGTATTTGACTAATTTCATATGTGAATAGGTGTAGTATTGAAAATATCTTCTATTTTAGTGTTCTGATACTGTTTTTTTCCTGTTTTTGTAGAATATATAAAACTATGGCGTTTGGAAAAGATGTTACTGACTGTGGAAGGGATATGATAGTACGAGCTCGGTTGGTTGGTGTCTCAGTATTAAAAGTCGCGTAATTGTCCCTGTGTCTCGAGAAACAGTCCTCATGGTGATGCTGGGAAGACAATGAAAAAAAAAAAGCCTCATCAAATAAGCAATAAAGTTGGTGTAAAACAACACTGACAGGATGTGACAGAAAAACCTTATTACCAGCTGTGAAGCATGAACCAACTAAAGACCGTTGCATCAAAACTTTGTTCAGAACTTAGCGATAGTCTGCAAAGATCACTATCAGTCGAAACGATGTTATAAGAACTGCAGTAAAGCCCCTCATAACGCCAACCAGTGCAAAAACTCGAATGAAGTTGGAGTTGGAGAGAATAATGAAGGCGTTATTCTGCTTATGCGGTGTAGTTTTTTCTGTGTTCCTCGAGATGCGAGGACAATCACGCGACTTTTAATACTGAGACACCAACCAAATGGACTCCAACTGTCATGTCCCTTTCACAGTCAGTGACACCTATTCCAACCGCCATTTCTTTTTATTTTTTAAGAACAGGAAATACCTACCAATAACAGCGTATTAAAATAGAAAATGTTCTTAATATTACATACAATCACATATCAAAGCCATTCACATATAACGCCATTAATAATACTGGAAAATGTACGTGTTTCCATTAATCTACTAACCCATGCATAAAACGTTAAACAAAATCCACGGAAATAAATATATTTTTTGAAGTTTCGAGAGATTCTAAACATTTTATATAATTTAAAAAAATCTACGGAAATAAATGCTGAGGTTAACGTCATTTTCTCAACATACTCTTTTACATAGATAAAGTGTGATTTGATTTAATTCTCCGTCATATTTTGAACTGATTTCTTATTTTGATTCGTTTCAGTTCACTTCTATTCGCGTGTTTATATATTCTTCATTCATTTTCAAAAAGTTTCGTTATGAAATACCATTTAATTAACATTAAGAATGATCAAGTTCATTGTAATCTATTGAACGAACCTCCACTGAAGTTAATATGACTGGAGAGACATTATGAAAATGAGGAACGATATTTTATGTAAATCACAATCAAATAAACCTCAATTATCGTACGAATATGAATCCTATCAAATCCTCATGAGTAATGTTGCTGTATATATGGTAATACCAGGTGTGATAATACCAGATGTGTTAATATCAGGTGTGGTAACACAGAATGGTGCTTTGAGCACCATTCTGTGTTTCCTTTTCCTTCGTGGTTATTTTCATCATAAATATTATTCATATGTTACTTTCGTGAAATAATTTATATATATATATATATATCCTTCTCGTGTACAAATTTTCTGATATTTATTTATTCCAATGCGGATTGTTTGCATTTTGATAAATTATGTCACGCCATGAAATTATGTCTTGCCATGTAAATAGAAAAGCGCCATGATAATGACGGATGGCTAAGCATTCTAAATCGCATAGATCTGGTTTAATACCTGTTATCATTCGCCTTTGGGAAGCAGAAAATTGCCCCTGAACACGAATATTATACTTGGCACGATGATATATATACTATATATATATATATGTTACAAGGAATCTGGGTAACTAGGGAGTTCATGAAATCCCTAAAGTGTTCAGAGATTTCATGTAAAGTTAAGACGTAATATTTTCGTTAAACCTACGTGAAAATTATTGAATGCCCGGTTAGGTTAATTGAATGGCCCGTTAGGTCAACTGTACACCCTTGACGATTGGTTAAGTCGTGATATTTTCGTTAAAACTAACGAGAATATCACGACTTAACCTCACATGAAATCCCTGAAGATATTAGGGATTTCATGAAATCCCTAATTACACAGATTCCCTGTAATATATATATATACACCCCTCGATGGTGTAGTGGTTAGCGTCACTGACTACGAATCCATCGATCCCGGGATCGAGACCCGGTGACGGCAGGCGGCGCGTAGCAAAACCCAGTTGTTCATCCTTTCACGCAATAAAGAAATTGGTTGGTAGATAAATGGGTACTCTGGGTAGCCTAGTGGTTAAGACGCTGGGCTGCTGCTGGTGAGGCGTGGTTCGGATTCCACGTTAAACTGTAGGTCTAATGTGGAGTGACAAACATGACCTTCGTCAGAATGAACAATTCGGCCCGAAGCAAAACCAAGGTAACTGCGATATATATATATATATATATATATATATATATATATATATATATGCAGTCACTAAGCACATTTTTTTTTATGCACACCAAAGAAATCCATGAACCGTAAAGGTTAATTAGACTCGGTCCCCCAAATTAAGGGTTTGTTAATGCCGACAATCTAAATGGTGATTTATACTTATGCATATGTTAACGGAGGTATGAATTAAATAAAAATTAAATTGATTGTGGTTATAAAAAAAAGGCTTCCGAATTACTTATATTTAAAATATACAGGGCTTCGCAAGAATATAATGAGCACCCGAAACATAAATATAGTTTTATGTGCTCATTTTATTTCTGCGGGGTTCTGTATAATATATATATATACACAGGGTGTTCTAAAATTACCTAGTAAACTTTTATATGTCTGTCGATCAGTAGTGGGACGTTGTGAACAATGTGTTGAAGTTGAAGGAAGACACTTTGAACATCTAAAATAACGAATTATTGTTGTTTTTCTTATTGTTGCTGTATTTGAAATAAAATTGTTAAATATCGCATAATTTTTGTTAAGATATTGCGTTCATATAAAAGCTTACTAGGTAATCCAGCACACCTGAATAACTTCAAGAACCAACCAGCTAGATGGATTCTTGTGCAGTGTGCAAAATCCCTGACCAGCCATACGTGGCTGGCTACGAGGGCAGGAGAAGATCAGACAGAATTCCTTCCTTCACCAAATCCCGCAAATGAGGCAGTTGGTGCAGGCGGGATGCTGCAGATCGACTCCAGGTCGATTTTGAACCGTCGTTCGAACTTACATAAAGTAACATAAAGTAAAGTAAGTAATTTTAGAACACCTGTATATATATATATACTCTAAAACCTATCTGTTGTGTTTTCTTTAAAGAAGTGGGTAAGAAAAAATGAAGATTCAATGTACTCCGAAAATTAAGTACACTGAGAATAAAGTGAACATTTTTACTTGATCTCTCGAAGTGCACATTTGTACTTACAATTCAGTTCCAAAGGAATCGTTTGTCAAAAATACAGGGTGTTCATAAAGTCACGCGAGTGATATGATGTAGTGTACATGCATATTCATTTGCGTAACTTTATGAACACTTCGTAGAACGGCTTCCACGGTCTCCACCCTATTTTCTACTTACTATCAATGTACTCTTGAAGTACCCTATATTTTGCAGAGTACAGTTAGCCCTGGTTTTTTACTCTCCGTTCTGAAATATATATAAACACAGCGAAAAGTTTTTAAGAGTATATATATATATATAAAAGGCGTCTCAGAAGTCTGGACTCATAGGGAAAATAGACATTGGATTTTTGAAGTGAAACAAACACATTTCTAATGTCAGTTTTGCATATTTTAAGAAAGAAAATACCCTCATGGCTCATTATACCAATGAAGAGAAGGTGGAACTGGTATTACTACATGTTTCCGGAAAAAGCGAGAGGGAGGCATGTTCGTGAAATAACTGGCACGCCTCATTCTGGCTTTTTCCCGAAACATGTAGCAATACCAGCTCCACTTTCTCTTGATTGGTATACCGAGCCATCAGAGTATTTTCTTTCCTGAAATATGTAAAACTGACATTAGAAATGTTTGTTTCACTTTAAAAATATAATTTCTATTTTTCCCTATGAGTCCAGACTTCTGGGATACGCTGTGTATATACTTTTTGGATCGCTTTTTTAACGAAACTGAGTTCAACTATAACGTACGTATACATATATATATTCTGTAACGTACCTCTTCGCTCTTCCTATAATTATCTTATTTACGCTTCCGTTGTTATATAAATGTTTAAACCCGTAGCGTCCGCGTCTTGTATAAAAATGGTGAACGGACGTTTTTAGCTTTCTTTGATGGTCGCCCCGAACGTTTTCGCCAATATCTTATTTTGTTCAGCTATAAAAATAAATTTCGGAATGACTTCGTAAATTTCGATACGCGAGTAAAAATCGAAACTGTGTTTGGCACTTAAAATGTGTGTTTTTATATTTTCCCCCCGATTGCTTATAAAACTTTTTTATATTTTATATTAATGGGAAGAGAAATTAATTTGCCCGTTATGGAAATGGGAGAGGAAGAAACTCACATTTTTCTACGTGTTTCAGCACACCCACACACACACACACACACACACACTGTGTGTGTATATATATATATATATATATATATATATAAAGAACGACGCTTGTTTAGAAGAGTGTCTGCACAAGAGGAGGAGAGAAAACAAGCAATGAAAAATGAGGCACCTCGCGGGAATCGAACCCGAGATCATCCGATTGCCGGTCAGATATGCTAACCATTACACCAAGGGCCTCCATGAATCAGATCTCGTAATTCTCCTACGTACGAGCGGAATCAAATGCCCTTTGAGGGGGCACCTTCTCATGCCGTACATATATACATTTTAATGTAAAGAACGGCGCTTGTTTAGAAGAGTGTCCGCACAAAGGTGCCCCTCAAAAGGCATTCGATTCCGCTCGTACGTAGGCGAATTACAAGTTCTGATTCATGGAGGCCCTTGGTATAATGGTTAGCATATCTGACCGGCAATCGGATGATCCCGGATTCGATTCCCGGGAGGTGCCTCATTTTTCATTGCTCGTTTTCTCTCCTCCTCTTGTGCGGACACTTTCTAAACAAGCGTCGTTCTTTACATTAATTATACTGTGTCGTTTGCAGTTAAAAAAAAAAATATATATATATATATATACGGTATTATATATATATATATATATATATATATTTGTTATATCTAAATTTTGCTAAAAATTCCAAAATTTAATAATTGATAACCACTTTTTATGCGTATGGCTATGGCCTTTTTTAATAAATTATAGAATTTTTTATAGAATTTTCTTTATCAAATTCAATAATTCATTGATGTGCTCTTATAAAGTCAGGTAAATTCCAATATTCTTAATACGATGGTTTTCTATATAGATTTTTTATATAGAAATTGAAGATATATTTTATTTAATTCTTTTTCTAATTATAAATTCTATAATTTTTAAATGTGTTTTCGCTTAAATTAAAGTTTGGGGTCCGTTGTATGCCTTTTTATTTACTGAAGCTTTTGGAGACTCCCCTCCCCCCAGTGATTTTGGGGTTATAACTCCACGTCTGAAGGTAGTGTTTCTGTTTGGTATAGCTCAAATTAACCCTTTAGCGCCTCAATGTCTTTTCCGAGACTGAATAAAATCGTCTGGCGTGAGCCAGAACAAAATCAGTAAAGTAACACTGGGCGCTTGAGGGTTAAGTTTTCAATGTCCCATGAAAGTTCTTCAGTTAAACTGACAGAACTGTTATTGAAACTGTTAAAACTTGTTTTTTTTTTTATATAATTTTAATCAAAACACTACTGATGTTAATGGAAGTTTTAGGCCTTTTTAACTCCTTATCAAAATGTTACTTAAAAGTTACATTTTGTTGCATAAATCGATAATTATTTATGATTTTGAGATTTGATGAATCACGAGAAAAACTATTTCCAAAAGTATAAATGAATTAATACAATTATTTCAAAATTTTCATACATAGGCCTACTTCAGAAGTTGACAAAATTTTCAAACATAGGCCTACTTCAGAAGTTGATTAGCCATTTTAATGTAAAACTTCAATACTTAAATACTGAATCAAAGAGTTGAATATTTTCATATTTAAATCTGATAAAGATTCGTTTGTGTGTATATATATATATATATATATATATATATATATATATATGTATATATATATACAGGGTGGGCCGTAAGTTTCCATACATAGGAAAAATAAACATTTTTTTATGGACAACCATTTTTATTTATATAATATGCTCTACATGGTTGCCATTGTTTTGAAAACACATTTCAATACGTGTTCCCCACTGTTGATGAACACGCATTAGCACAGTTGACGTTATGCTTGTAATGGCGTTGGTGATACGTTCCTTTAGATGATTTATGTCTCGTATATTTTCCTGATACACCATGGCCTTCAAGTGCCCCAAAGATAGAAATCAAGGGGGGTGAGATCTGGGGATCTGGGAGGCCACTCCACAGGACCACGCCGACCAATCCAAGCATCCGGAAACTACTGCTGATCCAAATACCGACGCACGTGAAGACCATAATGAGGTGGAGCTCCATCTTGCTGGAAGTAAACTGGGAAGTTACCTTCCTCGTTTAGCAGGGATGGGAAAATCTCTTCTTGCAACATGTTAAGATGCCTTTCGGCATTAAGATTTCCACTGACAAAAATTGGTCCAATAATTCTGTCACCCCATATCCCGGCCCACACCATCACTTTACCGGCACCTTGCATCTTCGTCGGACTCAGCCAGTTAGGGTTAGCATTACTCCAATAACGTATGTTTGCCGATTAACCTCTCCATTGACGTAAAAATTTGCTTCATCAGTAAACAAGATCTTACGTCAAACGCATATTCTTAGGGTATCTGAAACATAAAAACAAACGTTTAATTTTCCTATGTATGGAAACTTACGGCCCACCCTGTGTATATATATATATATATATATATATATAATATATAATATATATATATATATATATATATATGTATATATATGCCTTATTTTTTATTCAAATTAATTCAAGAAAAACAAAAATATAAGCATATAAAATAGTATGAAAACAGTGTGCACTAATTTAGCATTTAATCTATTTATCTCACTATCTATTTAAGTCTATCTATCTATCTGTTCGTTTGCCTGTCTATTTGGGGTGAACCCAAAGTATGACTCCACCTACATTATTAATACAGTGAATGCTCAGACTTCAAATTGTGGTCCGTGAACCCGTTTACATATACCATTTTTCTTACATAAAGACAGTGATAAAGTACTACAAACACTGCTGGACAATCTTGTAGAAACGTTGGCAAACTCCTTTCTAATATTTACTTTTAGTTTCTCATTCGTGTGTAATTGTGACTTGTCACCCACAAACTTCGGGTAACCCCACAAAGAAGGGGATATTCGAAAAGGGTGTGCCAAGGTACCAAGGTGCTGGGGTCTTCTTCTGCAAGACAAAACTGTTGCCTGACGGGACAAACTCTCGAGACGCCGACAAATTTTTGTCAATTAAAACATTTCTCGACGAAAGTGTTTGGACCTCCACTAACAAAAATGACGAGGAACAATATGCTCTAACCTAACCTAATCAAATTTTATAGAGGTTAACTTAACTTTACCTTATCTAACTTAACCTAACCTAGAGTAATTTAATTTACATTTACAAAGACTACACAGAAAAACGTGTTTTGATCACTTCGTAGAAAATCCTTCCGTCAGCAGCTGTACAGACACGTTTTTGAAGCACAACTTTCTACTCGAATTTTCCACAAAATGGCGGAATCTCATCAATCTGTAGAACCAATTCATCTTTTGGCAACTGTTTCTGTCCATTTGAAATTGAAATTGAACATAAATTTAGCCTCTTTTGGATTTCGTTCCGTTCAAATTTACCCCATGAAGACGAGATGAATTACCTGATATTTATTTTTATACTAGTTTTTTTTATTTGGATCTAACTTGAGTACCATATATTCAGTTACGGAAAAAAAATGTGATATGACTGTAAAAAATGTGATAAAGAAATATGCAAATAAAATATGTCAAGAAAAATGTGATATGAATTTTCGTTTTATATAAAATATATTTATTAAAATTTATGGTTTAAAACTGGGTAAAATAATTTAGAACCTTAAAATAAGACCCATTCAGAGAATTTAGTTTTTGATGTTTTAGTCATTGCGCATGTGCAAGTTTTCTTCGCGTTTCCGCCTGATCAGAGAAAAGTGACATTCATTTCGAGAGTCTGTTGAAAACTATTCCTCATATCAAAAATGAAGAAAACTTTAGACGCAAAGTTAGGTCAACAAGAAATAGATCGGGCGTAATGTTATGTGACGTTCAAAATTTGTAGAAAATGTTCAATCATTTGTTTCGAATGGTTTCATCTGTAAATTAAATGAAACACCAACTACATCAAAACTGACGTGATATTGGCTGTCTATGTACTATTAGATATTTCCTAGACATTAAAATTCTACAGTAGTCTACTTTTTGTCTCACTTGTTATACTTCCTGTGCCAATATCGCTAATAAAATGTTACGAAATGCCTATAGTAATTTATGTGAGAGAACTGACATATATAAATGGTCTCAGGGTCTGCAGTTTGAACATTTACTGAATTATTAAATATTGCATAGTGGACAGTCTCTTGATGCAAGTGTTCAGGACTTCAATAAAGATGGTCCGAGCCGCTATTTTTCAATCTTTGCAATTGTATTGAGCGAATTTCAGCCAAACGATTTGCTTAATTTAATATGTAACACGAATAATACTCAAATAACACTTTTCTATCGTAATTTATGACTTAATTACGTGAAATAAACATAATTAAACTGTAACAATTTGGTTGATAAAATGACAAATGAAAATAAACACTGTCCTCACATTTCCTCCTCCTTCTTCTGTAGTCATATTTATTGCGTGAAATGAAATACAACAAAACATGACCTAAAACCAGATCTTTATCATTCACTATTACCTTCTTTATCTGGTATTCTGAAGCCTTTAATGATGGTGTTTACCTATATTTATATCAATGTTTACACGTACACACACTTATATATATAATGATAGAGAGTCTAAATAAGCGGGTAAACATAGACTAAGACATTGCAGTATTGATGTGTTAAACAATAGCTAGTCGATTCCTCTTCTGGGAATATGTCTAAAGTCACCTGGATTATTTGGCATTTACAATCAGCACAAACACCTGACAAAGACGATGTCTATGAAATATAGGACGGTCATTTTGCAGGTAATAAATTGGTTTTTCGGACCTGATAATTACGCCCTTATCTCTTCTCTGCATGATTATTGTGTACAGTTTTATATTCAGTAATTAATTACGTGTACATCCCCCCCCCGACACACACACACACACACACACATATATCTATCTATCTATCTATATATATATCGTGTGTGTGCGTGCGTGTGTGTGTGTGTGTGCGCGTGCGTGCGTGCGTGCGTGCGTGCGTGTTTTTCACATCGAAACGGAGATGACGTGTACTTTTTACAGATAAAATCGATTGAAAATCAATTTAAAAATTTTCTTACATCATTCATGCCATCTTTTTAATGCCCGTTGCATGATTTGCATCCTTCTCTACACAAGACGGCACAACTGCTTATAAATTAAGAACACTGACTCTAAATTACTTCATGAAAAATTTGTACAGAGAAGGAAACTGAATTATTTTAAAAGCATACATACATACAATTATTAAATTACAATTACAATTACAATTACTAAATTACAATTACAATTGCTAAATTACAATTACAATTACTAAATTACAATTACTAAATTACAATTACAATTCAGTTACAATTACAATTCCTTCACTGTATACGGGAATATAAATGAAACTAAGTAATCAATCCAATAAAATGAAAGCTAAAGCCGAACGCATAATAAATAATGCAAAAAGGAATTTTTTGAAGGAAAATCTTTTTAGAATCAGCTACTTCCAAGTTCAATAAAAAACACTTCTTTTTTAAAGAACTTTTCCCTTCCAAATCCGTTTTTTCCTCGAATGTTGTTCGTTTTCTCTCCTTTAACCCCCGTCAGGAATCTTCAATACTCTTACGTTGTTGGAATCATGGGGTTTGTATGACCCCAGGTCGTTTTCTCTCCTTTAATCCTCGTCAGGAACCCCTTCAATTTACTCGCATTGTTGGAATCATGGGGTCTGTATGACCCCAGGTCGTTTTCTCTCCTTTAATCTTCGTCAGGAACCTTCAATTTACTTACGTTATTGGAATCATGGGGTTTGTATGACGCCAGCCCTAAAATCTTACAAAATGGTGCTATAAAAAGTCAGTAATGAAACAATCACACGAATGAGACATTTGATATTTGATATTTAAGAACTTTTAACGGATAATATCATCTCTTTCAATGTTTTGATTCCATGATTCTTGGCAGAAATATAAGCTGAGTGAGAATCATGAGTTGGATGGCGACGATACTTCCTGAAGGCCTCCTCTCTGTTGCGGACAGCATTAGAACAAGTAAAGTTAAACCAAGGTCTGTTTGTTTTTGCGTTAGTAGTAGGTAGAGAATATGGAATGTATGACTCCATGCCCGAGAGAACACCTCCGTGATGCGCTCAGAGCTCTCGGAGGGACCCCGGTCACGGAAGTAGTAATGATTCTGTAGGAAATCAGAGACGTACTGCTTAAAGGACTCGCAATCAGCGGCACAAAAGTGCCAAAGGCGCCTCCTCTTGAGAGAATCCAAAGGTCAAACTGGAGCGACAGAACAGGAAAACGACTGTGGTCGGAGGAGCGTAACGGAGAAAAAACTTGATAGAGGAAGGATGAGTAGTGAGAAATAAATCCAGAATGTTGGCCCTATCTCCAAGGCGATCGGGAATACGAGTAGGGTGCTGTACAATCTGCTCTAGGTCATTCAGAATAAAGAAGTTGTTAGCTCATTCACCAGAGATGTCATTGAAATGGGAGGAAAGCCAAAGGTGGTCATGAACATTGAAATTTCCTAAAATGGAGATTTCAGCGAAAGGAGAGTGGGATAGAATGCATTCCACTTTGGAAGTGAGGTAGTAAAACAGTTTTGGATAATCAGTAGAATTAGGAGAAATGTAGACAGCGCAGATGTACTTAGTTTGAGATTGGCATGTAAGCCGTAGCCAGAGGGTGTAGAATTCGGAGGATTCAGGTTCAGGAATACGAGAGCAAGTCAGGTCGTTACTTACATATACACAACATCCACCTTCGGAATGAAAATGAGTATAGAAAAAGTAGGAGGGTACAGAAAAGTGGTTGCTGCCAGTCGTCTCAGACACCTAAGTATCAGTGAGAAAGAGAAAGTGAGGTTTAGAGGAAAAGAGGTGGTGTTCAACAGATTGGAAAGTCGAGAAAAGGCCACTAATGTTGCAGAAGTTTATGAAAACTGAATCAGGCAGAGGCCCAGGGTATCTCGAATGGGCAGTATCAGAACCAGCCCCGCTGCCCGGGTCTGCACTCTCGAAATTGACAGCGGGGGAACCGGAAGTGGGGACAGTTATGGTCCTTCCCTAGGGGACTCCGAGCCTCTTGAAGACGATGCCACTTTTTTTATTTTTGGAAAGAGTGTGTCGTGTGTAAGGTGCCTGTATGTGTTGTGAAGAATAGGGAGAGAAGTGTGTGTGTGAGAGCATGCTGGACTGCTCATAGGGTAGATGAGACACGGAAAAAGATCAACTAAGGAAAATAGTGACAGGAGAAACGGAGTTTCAGCACTCCGTGTCCCCTGCCTAACCCCCTCTCTCCCCGCGGAGTATTTTCCTGGTCGATTGGCGTCTATAGGCTCCCCCTGTTTGTGGAAGTGAAAAAGCAAATTATCCTTCACGTGCTTTATAACAACCATATATAATATATATATATATATATATATTAACCTTTGGTTAGCTTCCGCCCGAATTGTTCATTCTGACGAAGGTCAAGCTTTTCACTCCACCTTAGACCTACAATTTAACGTGGAATCCGAACCACGCCCCACCAGCAGCAGCCCAGCGTCTTAACCACTAGGCTACCCATGGTACCCATTTACCTACCAATCACTTTCTTTATTGTGTACCTGGGGCCGATGGATTCGTAGTCAGCGACGCTAACCACTACACCACCGAGGCCATATACACACACGTACACACACACACACACACACACACACAGTATATTATTTTGAGTGATGGCGTGAAAGCTGCCGAAAAATGGATTTTAAATCCTATAAGCTTCAGTTGTCTTCAGACAAGGAAGGCTGAAAGAGGCACATTAGATGCAGCAAAATATTTACATATTGGCGCTGTTTACTTGTCATTTGGCTCAAGCTCCTGGCTTACGATTAGATGCCAAGAGGCGCTATAGCCAGATCTAGATTTTGTATATATATATATATATATATATATATATATATATATATATATATATACTGTGTATTTATATATATGTGGATCTTGGAGTAATAATCAGACGCAGAATTCAGAGAACACTACAGCATTAAAATTACAACAGCAAAAAAAATTTATGGGAATTATCTGGAAGAGCTTCTACAGTAGAAAAACAAACATTATGATAATATTATGCAAGAGTTTAGAGTCCTGCCTATAATTGAGTATTAGTTCAATATTCACAAGCTTTTACATAAACTTTTACATCTAAGTAAAGGAAAACGAAAGGTGAAGAATACTGGTCTTGACTACAAACCCTGAAAATCTATTTACTGGAAAGATGTGATCGATACACGATAATATACAGATAATATGCATATGGTAAATACTCGAGGGATGTGTCCCAAACTTTAGAAATTAAATAGAAACACACTAGAATGAGAGAAGAAGCAGATTCTGTACTGTTCCAGCTTCGGTGGGACAAGGGGACACGAAAACGAAAATGGAAAATACCCTCAGAATACGTGGCTAAAAAACTATTTAACGTGCTACCGAAAGAACTGAGGAACCTTCAGCACACCACCCTGGATAATTCCAAGAATCAACTGAACAGTTTTTTTGTGCAAATTCCCTGGCCAGCCATGCATAGCTGGCACGATGGCAGGAAGAGAGTGTAAACTATATCTCTTCCCCTACTCGAAGATATCAGATAAGACTCAAATAATATATTTCAAATAATGAACCAAAAAAAATTAACAAATGCACATCATTCCTGGATCTAAAAATTCGGGATTCACAAACCAATTAAAATTTGAAGTCTTCCGCAAACCTATTAACCTCTACTACACGTATTCCTTCAATTTTATTTTGACTTTCATCTCTCGATAAAATCTTTAATTTTCGAGCTGAAGTCTTTCACGTAACTTCGGAGAGCAGCCGGGAAAACTATGTCTTCCCGGCGGGAGGAGGGGGCTGGAGGGGTGGTGCTTCTGACCGAAATTCTCTTCAATTTTTAACTTAATGCTCCTCGGAGTAATCGAAGCGTTGTCAGCCATGAATTTTTGGATTCCGAGTTCCGCAATATTATAAACATTGGTACATCGTAAACTATGTTATCCCGTTTTATTTCTAGAAAATTGGTTGAGGGAAACTAAAAAAAAAAAAAAGAAGTACAATAAGCGTACGGTAATTTACGAGAAATTGGATCATAAAAACATCTTTAAAAGAGTCTAATTTACCATATAAATTTTAGACACCTTTTCCGTCCTCATAAAAATACGGTTAAATTTCGCTTAATTTAAAAAAAAACAAAAATAATGCAGCTGGGTGTGTCAACTTTATCGGATGTAAACACTGTGATATATATATATATATATATATATATATATATATATATATATATATATATATATACTATGTGTAAATATAATCACAATTAGTGGAGAAGATTCTAATATTGTATTAAAAAATAAAGACGTCGCTGAAAGGAATATTCTCGAATGTGGATTAGTAGTATACGACAGAAATAACTTGATATAATAATTCATTAAAAGTTCGTTTTAAAATACTTTTCTTCTTTACCCTTAATCATTACTCGTTAATCGTTCATTGATTACTCCCAGATATATATATATATATATAAAATCAGTGTTTCGTTTCCTTTCTTCATTTCCTGAGGTGTGGAAATAAACGAAAATCTTTGAGATAACTTTTTACTTTTCCTGTAGGTGCGGTACACACACACACACACACACACACACACACATATATATATATATATATATATATATATTTTGGTAAATGGAAAGCAAATATAGGTTTGAGTACAAATAATTGAAGACAAATAAGCGTAAACAGAAGAGAGGCGCTTAGGTTGAAAATGGCGCACTCTTGACGCAGCGACAACCGCACGCAAACATGTCATTAACCCCACCACCTCACCACACCACCTCCGACAAAAGGGGAAGAGGGCGAGTCCGTCCTAAACAATGATACCCAAGGAACGATATTTTCGCGTTGATTTCAAATGAAAATAACCAATTTTGGTCATCCGGTTTACATGCCGGAAAACCGGAAATAGGTTCCGGTTTTTTGTTACTTTGCGTGATCCCATTCGAAATTAAACGTGAAATTTTCTACGTAAATTATTATTATTATTATTATTATTATTATTATTATTATTATTAAAAATATCTGACATAAAACAAAAATTCATATCTCTTAAATATGTCTGAATTACGTAAACGAGATATGTCGTAACTATGTCATAACACCGCTTCTCGTCGATTATTATCGAAGCTAAGCGACGTTGGGTCGGAATTGGGGAGCATCATCTGTGTTCAGATGATGTAGCGACCCATGGTTCAGATACCACGTAAAGCTGTAGGTCCCTTCCGCCATATGACCTTAGATATTAGAAAGGAAGATAAACAACTCCATTAAAGGTGTATATAAATACAGGGTGAGCGAAAAGTCCCTGTGCACCTGCAAGAAGTGTAGTGAACCTGTACCTGCACTGTGTTTGAAGTGGATAGGTGCACAGGGACTTTTCGCTCACCCTGTATTTTACAGCAGTTACTTAGAAACAAAAATGTAATGATGAGGGTTGTTTAACCTCCTTCGTAACATCTAATAAGGTCATATGATAGAAGGGACCTACACCTTTACGCGGAATCTGAACCATGGATTGCTACATAATCTTGACGCATATGACGGTCTCCCATCCAACTATTCTCCAGAGCCTATGTCGCTTAACTTCACCGATCGACAGGAAGTGGTGTTGTTACGACATTGGTCACGACGTATTCTAATTTAGAAGCAACACTAAGTTTATGTTAATTACAAAGTTAAGTTAAATAATTATCATACCAATGTGTTTAAGACCTTGTTTAGTTTTTCATTTTTCCTTGTGGGTATGCACCATTTATTTATTTTACGTGCTTAATTGTGAAATACGTCCCATATATACAGGGCGTCCCAAAAAATGTATACACACTTTAAATAATTATAAAGGCAGTGTTTATTAAAATACATTTCATTTTCAAAATGTAATAGAATCTACAGACATTATTTAATTGTTTTGTCAACGCCTGTTTTCAAACCGACGTCCGTTCTGGTCCAGGCACTGCTGATAACGCGAAGCAATGGAATCGCAAACATCACGAAACATTTCGTTTGGTATTTGTGTGCATTCTCGTTCAATGGCTGCTCTCAATTCAGCGACTGTTGCAGGTTTTATAGCGTAGACTTTGTCTTTTAAGTATCCCCATAAAAAAAGTCTAGTGGTGTGAGGTCTGGTGAACGCGGAGGGTATTCTACGAAACCCCTTCGTCCAATCCACATCCACATCGTGCCAAGTACCACTCGCAATACTCCACTCTTCGGTCCGGATCATCATCTTCATTAATAGCATGGACTAATCTTGGAATGTAACTTTTCCATTGACAGCGCTTCAAAATGCGTTGGACAGACGATTCTGAAATTCCTACCTCACGACTCGCTTGCCGCACAGATTTTCTTGGACTTTGGTGATACGTTTCCAGTACTCTTTCTTGCTTTGTGGGGCTTGTCGATGTCCGTGGTCTTCCGGAACGCTTCTTGTGGACATTCTGAACAGTTCCATCGGCTTCAAACTT
>JAJOZX010000182.1:917500-950000 GCA_023014485.1 Bathynomus jamesi | reverse complement strand
TTAAAATGGATAAATGCACATTCTACAATATTCCTTTCAATTATATCTCTGTTTTTAACGAGCGCTTTAGAACTGTCCCACTTGATACTATGATTTCATTTATACATATGGTTAAACAATGCATTAGAATTATTTGCTGTTCTACACACATATTTATGCTGTTTTACTCTAATATCTAACGTTTTACCCGTTTGACCTATATATACTGAGTCACATTATGTACATCCGATCGAATACACACAACCAACCACATTATCCGGGCTATTCTTTATTAGGCGTGATTTAACATTATTATTATACTTAAAGACTACATTGATACCAATTGCTCTAAGTAAAGTCGGAAGATATTGAAAATTTACATGATAAGGTAGGCTAAGGATATTTTTACGCTCAAATTCCTTTACAGTTACACTATTATAATACCTATTCTTGACTTTCCTAAGGCAGTTATCTAAAAATAAAATAAGACAACATAATTTGGTATCAATATCCATATTGCATAACTCGGAATCTAAAAATTCAGGACTGACAACTCTCAATGCTGACTGACAACTGCCAACTCTTCATATATATATATATATATATATATATATATATATTATTATATATGAAATGGTGAGAAACAGACATAAATACAGATACTGTTGTGTGTATATATATATATATATATATATATATATAATATATATACACAGACGCTGGACCTTTCTGACCATTGATACCCATAATACCATTTCCGGCCAGAAAGGGTTAAACAGATTATAGAAAAGAGGGTCGTTAATTTGGCACACTGAATGCCACATGCAGTAAAACAGTAAACCAGGCACTGTTGCAGACAGGAAGGCTTAAAGTGGAAATTAATAAGTTAGGAAATAACTTTAGACAAAATTTTAATTTGTGCGGATGCAGAAGCTCTCGCGCGATCGTCTCTTGCAGTCTAGTTCACCAATCTTGAATGTCTGGCCACGGAAAGACTCATGTCTGGAAATGCCTGACAGCGCTCGACGTTTTCCTCCTGTCTTAGTTACAAGAAGGTGTCACTATGAATGCGCCATTTTTTAACAGGATTGTGGCTTTAGAGTCTGACTCCTCTTCTTCAGTGGAAAATGCAGATTGGGTGCCGCATTCCTCTGCATTGAGCCTAGAGGTCTTTTGACGGGTGCCAATGATGTAAATTGAGATCATTGCCACCAGTCTGGACTGGTCGGGACCGGTCCACAATCCAAATAGGCTTATTTCACACAGTTAACCTTTTCTTACTTAAACTTTGTACACTAAGTGTAAAACTTCTTTTGGGGACGTTTTTGTGTTCAGTGGGATGTAAGAAAAACCCTCCACGTCAAAATTTTGGAAAATATTTATATCATCATAAAATTATATATATATAGAGGATGGATTCGTCCCATCTGGCAGTTTGAGCTATGAATGTCGTAAGGGAAAAGATCATGAAAATAAAAATACAGTTTATTGGCCATTTTAGGGTACTTCTCGATTTATGAGCCTTCTTTTCAAGGAGGACGAAAACGCCTTTTCCTCCGGATGTAAAGGATTAAGTCACACTTGTGCCAAGAACGTGTTATTCGAGCGTTATTCGTATTACTTATTAAGTAATTTTGAGGGTTCTTAGTAATAAATTTAATCATAAAAAAAAATGTTTGCGTGTATATTTCTTTTTGCAATGTATGAACAATGGGATTGGAATGTGAGGACATGCTATGCTGTGCTCAAAGATTCTTTATTCATTGTCAAATGATTATGGTGTTCATTTCGTAGAATTTAGTTTATTGTTTTTATTAACGTGTAAATACCTCAATTTTTAAAGCTTTAAGCCCAATTTATCTTAGTGTTTAGTGAGAGCTTGGGATTCATTTTGTGGAATTCTAGTTCTTAGTCTGATTAGACTAGTTAGGTCCCTAGTAGCTCAAACGAACCAAAAGATAACCTAGGCCCTAAAATTGTGAAATTTTAAACCTAATTGAAGAATAAGTGTTTAAGATGTCTTTTAACTGTGACTGTAAGGCTTGTAAGAAGGAAGTTATGAAAAAGTTAAGGCTGTAGCATGTGAGAGTTGGGATAATTGGTATCACATAGCTTGCACCAAAATTACAGGATAATTTTACTGTGGTATGAAGTCTCCGAATATTCTGTGGTTTTGTAGTAACTGTTTAGATGGGTAAAGATATGCTTACGGGAAGGCCTAATAAAGCTGCAGGTACAGATCCATATAGGCCTAAGTTAGTAGCCCAATAAATGATAGTGTAGGTACTGAGGTTAATGAAAGTTAGGTTAGAAACTGAACCAAATATATGAAATACTAGTGTAATTTCTAGTGAGGTTAAGGATGGTATCAGTGACCCCACCAGTGACAGTGTAGCAGGGTCTGAGATTAATGCAGATGTTAGACTTGAAACTGAATCAAAGGTAAGAAATAACCTTAGTAAGATTAAGCCTAGTGATAAGGATGCAAATACCAGTAAAGTTAGATCTGATGAATGAAACAATGTTAAAGGCAGGCAAGAAGTAGGATTAACGTTAGAAAGAAAGTAGATCATGTGGTAGCGCCTAATAATAATTGGCAGTTTAGATGAAAAGATAAATTGTGAGTTTACCATGGTTGGGGACTCTGTGATTAGGTTTCAGGATAAATAATTTTTTAATAAGGGAGTCTTATTACAAAATCCGCAAGAAGATCCCCAAGAGGATCCGCAATGTTAATAAGGTAGTAAAGAATTGGCCAAGGTATAAACGATATGACTAGTAAGGAAAAAAGTTGCTAGGTTTCAATTGAATAGAAATTCTTAAGAAATTAAACAAAGGTATGGTGAACTGATAATTTAAGAAGTAGGCGTAGCAAGGTATTCTACCAAGAGTTGGGGGGTATACATAGAATTTATAAGTAGGATTTTAGTCTAAATAATAAAGTAAAACACCTTTGTAGTGAGGGAGGAGTTGAATGTTTGATTTATGAGATGATTTTAATGAAAAGAGGAGTCTTTAGAGTAAATATGGATCACACTTCAGTAGAAAAGGGACTACTTTATATGGCAGGGTTTTGAAACAAACCTTTATTTGTGCTAATAACAAGCAAGTAGTTTGGATAAAACTCACATTATATATTTGCAAAGATTGAAAAATAGCGGTCCGGATCGGTCCATTTGCATCATTACCTTTGACTTGACCATTACTACCCCTAGACAGTGTAGGTGAGGTACCAGGTACCGCAGCATTACTTATTTTGAATGGTAATAAAATTAGATCTATACTGTCTAGGGCAGTGGTTCTTAACCTTTTTACTACCATGCCCCCTCTAGGAATTGGTCCTTCCCTCCACGCCCCCCTTCAATCAAAATAACATTCTCAATAACTTCTCAATATTAGCCCATGCTCTCGTTAAGAGAATAACAAATACAATTAGAGAAATTCCTGTTTCTAGGGGGGCGCGCCCCCCCGGTTAAGAACCACTGGTCTAGGGGCTACATCTCCCTTCGTTTCTTCGTTTATGACAATAGAACATTAAACTCTGTACCGAAATTCCGTCAGGAAGATAAAGAAAGTAATAAAAGTTGTCGTTTATTCAGACATTAAATCCTTTCAACACAACTGCGAACAACAGCGGTGACGAAAGAGATTGTTGAAAGTTGTTGTTTACTTAGGTGATAAAACTAATAAACTCTTTGGCTATGGGATCCAAAAAAATATATTACATTTTCCCCTTTATAGGTTTTACTTATATTATCCGAATAAGACACTGATAATGGGAAGAATTTTCCGAAACGTTTTGTCTTCAAGTTATGTTCAAAGTTTTTGACTGAAGCTATTTTGTTTTTTATGCAGGAAGGAGGGGCCAAGGGCGATGCCCGTAATATATATTAATCGATGCATTTATAGCTTAAGTGGAAGGATGAAAGGTTTAACATCCTTTCACATACATGCAGCATCATTCCGCCCATACGCCCATATCAGTTCGCAGCAGCATTGCCAAGCAAATGGGGGGGTCAATGTACTGACGAGGCTTCCGTACGTGGTTCATCGCCTCTGACAGCAACAGTGGTCCGTGTTAGCCTAGTCCAGTGGTTCTCAAACTGGGGTACGCGATGGAATCTTAGGGTGTACGCGAAGGGGTCCTGAAAATATAACCCTTTTAATTTTATATACGATTAACAAAAGGCCACGAGTCACACGGTCGCAAAGAAAGTAAAAATCGTCTATCTCTCTCGAAAATCCATAAAATCTCGTAAAAGAATTCAAGGGGTACCGAAGAAGAAAAAGTTTGAGAACCGCTTGCCTAGTCCAAAGGACATCCAAATCTGTATTCGTTTTCATGCAATTTTCGTTAGTTTGTATTACAGACACTTCCAGTTAGTATCAGTTTTGGTGCATGATACTTCACGAGCGAGATACACCACACGTTTGTGTTTCCTTCCAAAGGCAGCATAAATTTACCTGTATCAATTACAGTCACACTCGTACTACCTCAGGCTTGTTCTACACAAACTGGACCAAAAACCAAAAGCATTTGCAATCGCAAACCTTCTGTATACGGACCTGTATTTATTTAAGAATAATATTTTTTATATATTTGTAAACTTAACATAGAAATAAACTGTATTTGTAAACTCAAACGCAATAAATTTTAAAGAAAACTACGTCTCAAGGTGGAATAACCTCCCCAAAGAAAACCAAAACCAGAATAAAAGTCGGGAAAAACCTTTAATACCTCACCTTTTTTCTTTATTCTGTAGTTACGATTTCAATATTTCTCTAATGTACCTCTTTATAATCTAATTTAGTTTTTACTGCAAGTATCATTTAGTTTTTCATCACTATTCTTATTATTATTTTTTTTTCGTTCACGTTAGACTTTAGCTGTTTGATTTTCATTTTTCTCCGACTGCTGTAATTTTACTTTTATGGTTTAATTATTTAACAACCAACTACACTTCGCATATATATATATATATATATATATATATATATAATATATCGGGTCGGCAAAAAAAAAGGGAGACCTTTTAAATTCTTCATATCTCGGCAAATACAGTACATAGAACCATCAAATTTTAGTATGTTAGGACTAGGTAATTTTATGGTTTGTATGCCATCTTTTAGTATTTTAGCTGAGAAATTGGATTTATGGCGAATATTCCAGAAAAAACTTGTTAATCATAGATTCAAATTGATAATTAAAGCAATTTTAATTAACGTAAGCCAACTGCAGGACGTTTGGACAAGCTTCTCTAGAAAATCGATAAAACAGGAGATATCAAAAGAATACCAGGTAGCGGTATTAAATTTGGCCACCAAACAGTCCTGATTTAAATCCTGTCGATTACGGCCTTTGGGAAAATTTGTCACAGAGAATTTATCGGATCAAATTAAGAAATGTCGCTCATTTACGACAGTTTCTTCTGGAAAAATGGGATGAGCTACCGCAAGAACAAATCAATAAAGCCATAGATGAGTTCCGTCCTAGATGAAAAAGGTTATAGAAGTTCGTGGTAAACATATCGAACAGTTTTTTAACATCAAGGTAGCACCATATGTGAGTACTTTGTAACTTTTTATCTGCACATACAATGCAGTAGTAGTGTAAATGGAGAATTTCCAGTGGCATAAAGAAATGTTCAATAAATCCGTAATTTTCATTTGTTTTCTTTGAAATCCACTCACCTTATAGGAAATTTACTTAGTTGTGGGGTGTGAAAAAAATATTGAAATCTAACCATAACTTTGGATTTTACAGTCAAAGTTCGAGGTCTCCCTTTTTTTTTGCCGACCCGTATATATATATATATATATATATATATATATATATATATATATATATATATATATATATATATATATATATAAGAAAGAAGGCCAACAAGGAAAACACATAGGCCTAAATCCAGATAATATTGGATGTCTTCATTTGCTGACGTTTCGGAAAATCACTTTTTCCATCCTCAAAGGACAGTATTTTTATTAATTTTAACTTAAGTTGTTAGTTTTATA
Organism: Bathynomus jamesi; assembly: GCA_023014485.1. Lineage (NCBI taxonomy): Eukaryota > Metazoa > Arthropoda > Malacostraca > Isopoda > Cirolanidae > Bathynomus > Bathynomus jamesi. The sequence continues at coordinate 944,003 of JAJOZX010000182.1, read as the reverse complement.
TGTTTCATCTTATGTTAAAGTTTATTTTATTTATATCAACAGGATTCTTACTGTTAAAAATAGCTTATTTTTTATTTTAAAAGTTCCATTTTTTATTTCAATTTGATTTGCGCAAATTTTGAAATTGTATTTTAACCCCGATTTTGATTCTTTTTGATCGACTATTGTTTATTTTGAAGTCTCTCTTGAATATACATTATTGACCCTTTTATGTTAGTCACCTTTTAGCTTTGCAAACTTGTATCTTTATAGTCTCTGAGAATGGAAAAAGTGATTTTCCGGAACTTCAGCAAATAAAAACACTCAATATTTTCTGGATGTATGCTTTTCCTAGTGGTCCTCTTCCTTATAAGACTATACGCTTTCCACGTACAAAGTCAATTACTGCAGTTATATATATATATATATATATATATATATATATATATATATATATATATATATATATATATATATATATATATATATATCGGGTGATTCATAAGTCTGTTACCACTGTAATGGTGAATAAGAAATAACTACAAACCACAGTAACCTGTGATATTTTTTTATTTGAGGTTATTTTTACACAATTACACATTGGAAATTAACAGTGGAAATTCGTTCTTTTAAATCATTGCCATTACGAGGTTTTGCTGCATATACCCTTTCCTTGACCATACTCCATATTTTCACAAATCAACAATCTGAAGCACAGAAAATATTTCACCATTACAGTGGTAACAGACTTATGATTATAGAGATGGAACCCGGTTTTTAACCGGTGATGAAAATTTTTAATCATCACCGAAAGCGACGATAAGAACCGGTTTTCACATTTTTGCGCAAGTCTCCGATCACTTTCGTCCATTTTCTGTGAAACAAACGTTTCCAAACGTTTAAAAACATAGTAATTATGTTTTGCATCGTTTCGTATCGTTTTTTGTTTGTTTATAAGTGTAAATAATTGATGCTTCAGTCTTGAATGTTATGTGGATGATTGCACATTGATCAGTTAAGATTCTAAGATTTAATACTCCATCATGTCAAAGAAATCAAATGCTTGGTATCATTTCACTCGTAAGAATAAAAAAGAAGCAGAGTGTATGAATGACATGTCACAAAGTTTTAAAGTGTTGTGGAGGTTCTACTTCAAGTTTATCATCCTACATGAAAAATATTCATGGCATAAACATCGACCAGATTAATCAGCCATTGAAGAAACAAAGAACAGTGGAAGAGTTTGTGCAATAAAAGTCCATAGAAGAGGAAATTTCGAAACTTGCGTGTGTAGATGGACTGAGTTTCCAATCAATTGCTAAAAGTTAATTCATTCAAGAAAGCCTAAGAAAGATAAAATACGACAAGCCTCATCCAACTTCCCATAATGGTGTCAGAAAAATGGTGCTTAGTTTTTATGAGAAAAAGAAACATGAATTGGTCAACTACTTCAAGAATCAGGTGAGACAATGAATCCGCTATTCATTAACTATGGATGAGTATACATCTTTGCAAAACCAAAGATATATTTATATTAATGTTCATGATGAAAATCAACATTGGTCTCTTGGTCTCATGAAAATAAATGGTTCTCTCGATAGCACCAAAACTCTTGCAATCGTTAGAAAAGATTGGAAGACTTTAGCTTGGACCTAGATAAGCATATCGTGGGTTGCACCACCGATGGTGCCTCGGTAATGGTCAAATTTGGAAGAGAAATAGTACCTGATCACCAGCAATGCATTGCACATGCTATGCATCTCGCGGTTTCGGATATCTTGTATTCAAAAACTGCTGAAAATTCAGTTGAAGGGGAAAGTGACCCTACCCCTGAAGATGAAGCCATCGAAGATGATGAACACTGCACATGAGTTAAGCGAAGATGAGTGTGAAATTTTATGCACAGATACAATTTTTGAGTCCTACATAGATGACGTAATTGTTCTTCCAAAACTTCGAGAAGATTACTTAAAAGTAATAAATAAGGTGAGAAAAATCTATCGCATACTTCGAAAGACCTTTGAAAAATGAGAGATTGCAGGATTTTGTCAAAGATGAATTTAACGGAAAGGAAATGAAGCTTATCCTTGACTGTAGAACGAGGTGGAACAGTCTTTTGGCCATGATAGAAAGATTTTTGAAACTAAAAATTGCATTCCAAAGGCCCTCAAAGTGATACGCTTGTTGGTTTTCGTCGTCGTCGGGCCTAGGCAAGCTACGGCTTGGGACCGTAGCGCATCTATCCGGTATAGGTTAACCTGGATGATGTAGCCATAAGCAATGCCGCTGGTTAAGTGCCAACCAGTGATTATCTCACTAGCCGTATTGAGTCCGTTAGGCGAAACTGCGACAGTACCAAGGATGGAAAATATAACCCTTGGATTTCTATTGTTTATTTGCAAAATGGACATGGTATTAGATTAAAATAATTATTTGAATATAAATAATTAACTGACAATTGTGATATATAATTAATTATGTTTACATACAATAAAATAATACAGTATACATAAAATTAGTATTAATGTGGTTTACAATTGAATTATGATGGGTAACTAATTTAAAATGAATTTATAGCTATTCCGAAATTCAAGACGGTAAAATTAACATTTATCTTGAAACTAAAATAAGAGTATTCACTACACACTCCCCCACCAGAGAGGAAGTTCAAAGAGTTCCGAACGACACAGATTTCCCCTGGACCTTTTTGGTAGCTACATGTACCTCGCTTAAGGTTGATTCCAAAAACGCAGGCTTAAGACGATCGATAGAAACCTTGTCGACCTTGGAACTGCGCTGGATGAGAAATGATTTGCGCGTACGTCGGAGAACTTCATAGGGCCCGTCATATGGACATTGGAGAGGCCGTTTTGGGACAGGTACACGAACGAAAACGTGGGTGCAAGACTGGAGGGCTGGGGAAACAAAGATGTTCTGTTGGCTAGTCAATCGAGGGGAACAGGCTGAAGGGACTGCATGTGAGAGGAAAGTGTTTGAGCGAATTCCGTAGGATCACATGACTTATCCCCTGCAGTGAAGTAGCCACCTGGTAGCCGCAGTGTTGTTCCATAGACTAGTTCAGCCGCTGTAGTCTTCAGATCACTCTTAAATGCAGAGCGAATACCAAGCAACACGAATGGAAGCTTATCCATCCAATGGGAGTCTTCGTGACACATAAGGGATGACTTCAGCTGGCGATGGAAGCGTTCGACGAGGCCGTTAGCTTGCGGATGATACGCACAGGTATGCGCATGTACTGTACCCAACAAGCTGGTAAACTTCTTCCAAAACGAAGACTCAAATTGGCGACCTTGGTCAGTGATGACTTTTGTCGGCAATCCAAATCTTGATACCCATCCATGAAGAAAGGCTCTTGCAACAGTGTCCGCTTGGATATCAGGAAGTGGGATGGCTTCAGGCCATCTGGAAAAGCGGTCGAGACAGGTGAGCAGATAACGTTGGCCTTGAATCACTGGAAGAGGGCCAACAATGTCTACATGAATTACCTCAAATCGCTGGGATGGGGGCGGAAATGCGTCAAAGGGGGACCTGGTGTGCCTTTGGACTTTGGCACGCTGGCAGGCAAGGCACGTTTTGGTCCAATGTTTGACATCCTTCCGCATCGAGGGCCAAACAAAGCGAGAGGTAATTAGGTATTGCGAAGCACGGATACCAGGATGGGAGGGCTTATGAAGATCCGTGAAGACTGCTTGTCTGTGACATGGAGGGACATAAGGGCGAATAGCAGCTGTTGATACGTCGCAATAGAGGGGCACAGACAATCCTGGCATACTCATTCTCTTGAGGGAAAGTGAGTGAGTGGAGTCTTCTCTGAGCAGGTCTTGTAGTTCCGTATCCTTATCTTGATCCTGTGCAATAGCATTCCACAGTGTAGAGCTGAGGGTAACAGAAGTAATCTCTATTCTTGAAAGTGCATCCGCTGGAGTGTTCAAGACACCTTTGATGTGGCGGATATCTGTGGTAAATTGCGAGATATAATCGAGTTGCCTGATGACTCTGGGAGAGTGGTTACAGCTGTTTTTATTGAAGACAGTGACCAAAGGTTTGTGGTCGGTAAAAACACAAAACTCTCGGCCTTCAAGGAAATGTTGAAAATGCTTCACGTTTAAGTAAATAGCAAGAAGTTCGCGTCCGAAAGCACTATAACGCGTTTGGGCTGGCTGCAGCTTTTTCGAGTAAAACGCGATGGGTGCTTGTTGACCGTTAATGGTTTGTTCCAACACCCCCCGATCGCAACATCTGATGCATCGACCGTCAGAGTTAGGGGGGCATCACTGATAGGAAATGACAGAGACAATGCACTATTGATAGCATTTTTGGCATTGTCGAACGCCTGTAAACTATCGCTACACCATACCAATTTCGTTACCTTGCGTTTGTGTGTGATCATAGCGTGTAGAGGAGCAAGAACACTGGCACAGTTTTTAATGAACTTGTGGTAATAATTTACCAAACCTAGAAACCGACGTAACTCACGCTGATTATTTGGCATAGGGTAATTTTTTATCACTTCACACTTGTCCTGAAGGGGGTAATTCCGTGCTGCGAAATCGTGTGACCAAGAAATTCCAAGGTTGGCTGTGCAAACACACACTTAGATGCATTAATAGTAACACCGTATTGTTCTAAGCGTTGAAAGAGGAGTGAAAGATGTTCCTTATGTTCCTCTTCCGTTGAGCTGGCCACAAGAAAAATCATCGATGTAGGCAAAACAAAGTCTAAGCCTCTGGTGACCTCATCTATAAACCTCTGAAAGGTTGCGCAGCATTCCGTAGACCGAACGGCATCTTCACAAATTCGAATAACCCAAATGGTGTACAAACTGCAGTCTTGGAATATCCGAAGGCTCTACGGGAATGTAGTGGAAAGCCTTAACGAGGTCTATTTTACTGAAGATAGATTTGCCGTGGAGAAGAGAAGTAAAGTCTTGGACATTTGGTACCGGATATCGGTCCGGGATGGTTGTCGAATTCAAAAACCGGTAATCCCCACATGGTCTCCAGTCTCCTGACTTCTTCTGGACCAGGTGTAGGGGAGAGGACCAACTGCTTTGGAAGGTCTTATTATCCCAAGATCTATCATAAGCTGGAATTCGATTTGGCAGCTTTCAGTTTGTCCGGGGCAAGACGTCTGGGTTTGCAAACACAGGGGGACCTTTTGTTGTAATGTGATGGGTAATGGTGTGTTAATGGTATCACCCATCTGCATCGGTTGAAGAATTCCTGGATATCGCTGGAAAAGGCACTGGTACATGGAATTAGGGGGAACGAGGGAAAGTGCAGAGTTCGAGGCGTCCGGAAGGGCAACCTGTTTGGCAAGAACAGAAAGCAGTGTGGCCTGGTCGCATAAGCGTCGCTTGTCAAGATCCACCAGGAGTTTTGAAATGCTGGAGGAAGTCAGCGCCGATTATGGATGCTGCACTTGAGCACAGATGAAAATCCACTTGAAGGATCGGTGAAGGCCCAAGTTTAGTTCACGCGACTGAGTACCGTACGTGGGTATGCGTGAACCGTTAGCAGCGTATAGAGGCGGAGATTTCCGAGTGCGTATGAAGATTTTTGAGGGAATACACTGACTGACGCTCCGGTATCGACCAAGAAATTGACACCAGAGTTCCTGTCCTTTATGAATAACAGGTTGGCAGTGTGAGTACTAGACGCCATTAGGACTCGCTGCTGGGGTTTTCCGACGAAAAATTGCAAGGGGAGATGCACTTCCTAGCCTTCTTTCCAAATTTAGAGTGGTAGAAGCAGATCTTCCGGAACTCGAACGATGCCTCTTCGTAAATCTTGACCGAGAATGGCTTCTTTGCCGTTGATTTTGTAGCAGAGAACAAACGTGGTTGAGTTGTTGACTTAACTCTTCCACTTTCAACTCCAGTTCCGATTGTGTGTTCACGTTGTTGACCGGAGCTGTGTCAATCTCCACTACTTTGTCGGCAGTTTCTGCTAGTTTATCAACTGGAGTAGCAGGATCCATAGTGGCCAAGACACGCTGAGCTGATGGAGGAAGTTTCTGCAAGAACAACTGTCTAAAGATGTCCTTATCGAAGGTTTGTGCGCGTTCGCCTAGAGCGCACTGCATAGCCCTCAGCATTTGAGTGGGCTTACGGTCTCCAAGTTCTTCTTTTGAGATTAACTGATGTAGTTTCTCACGCTCGGAGACAGTGGTGCGGCAAGGATGGCAGACTTCAGATCGTTGTATGGGTCCTCACTCGTAGAAGTAGACACGATGACGTCACGGACTTCAGAGATGATGCTCGCTGGTAGAGAGGACAAAACATGATCGTATTTTGTCCTGCTAGCGGTGATCCTTCCCAAGTTGAATTGTGATTCCACTTGGTGGAACCAAATAAATGGATCACCCGGCCAGAAGACGGGGAGCTTTACGCTCAAGTGGGAGATGGCACCAGCGTCGTCAGGCATCTTCTCCTATGCTTGCTGACGTACAAGCAAGACGACAAGTTACCAACGAAGGAGTGGAGGTTGAGACGAGCGCAGGCACAGAGCGCACGGGCAGGGGTGAGGGGCAGAGGCACGAGCGACGTTACAGTCTGGTCCTAGTCGCTCGGGTGAAGGGGGTGATGGGCACGAACGACGTTACAGTCTAGTCCTAGTCGTTCGGGTAAAAGGGGGGAATCCAACTCCGGGGTCACCAATTGTTGGTTTTCGTCGTCGTCGTCGTTGGGCCTAGGCAAGCTACGGCTTGGGACCGTAGCGCATCTATCCGGTATAGGTTAACCTGGATGATGTAGCCATAAGCACTGCCGCTGGTTAAGTGCCAACCAGTGATTATCTCACTAGCCGTATTGAGTCCGTTAGGCGAAACTGCGACAGTACCAAGGATGGAAAATATAACCCTTGGATTTCTATTGTTTATTTGCAAAATGGACATGGTATTAGATTAAAATAATTATTTGAATATAAATAATTAACTGACAATTGTGATATATAATTAATTATGTTTACATACAATAAAATAATACAGTATACATAAAATTAGTATTAATGTGGTTTACAATTGAATTATGATGGGTAACTAATTTAAAATGAATTTATAGCTATTCCGAAATTCAAGACGGTAAAATTAACATTTATCTTGAAACTAAAATAAGAGTATTCACTACACGCTCAACAGAGACGATTTCAGATAAGAATGGAATGCTCTAAAGAGCCTCTTTGACACGCTTCGTCCACTGGAAATTGTTTTGAAAGGACTCTCTTCCGAAGATGCAAATTTTCTCAAAGCTGAATTTTCCATGAAGTTCATTTTGAATAAATTTGAAAGCAAAAACAATCTTAGCTTTTGAGCTACGTCAGTGTCTCATTGATCGCTACTCATCGAGAAGACAAAAAGAAGCTGTCGCCTTGCTGAGTTTTCTCCACAATCCCGAGATCTTGAAAAATGAATCATCAGCACCGTTCCTCTTTCCTTCAAGACAAGTACTTAAGAAGTATGCGGATCATACATTTAAGAGGCTTTTTCCAGAAGCTTGCCAGATTTCAGAAACAGATGACCAAGTCCAATCAATTGCTTCGAAACTCGAAGATTTACAATGCAACTCAGGTCGTGAAGTAAGTGATGACAATCAACTTATGAACGAGTACATGTGTGAGATGAACAAACTGAAAATGAAACCCAAGAAAGATTCTTCTGAGACCTTTGACGTAAACAATGAATTCAAATATTTTGAAGCTACTTTGAATAGAAGCGAAAATTTGGATCGAATGTACGAGGCGTTGCTTACAATAAAAGCCAGCAGTGTAGAGTCCGAGAGAGTGTTTTCAGCTGCTGGTTTATTCGTCACAAAGATTCGATCAAGAATGTCAGATCAGACACTTAATGCTCTTTGTTTTCTCAAGTGTTATTTCAAAAATCAAGTTCGATAATAAACTTTTTAATTCAAATGTTACACATACTTGATTGAATCAATTAAAACCTTATTTCTGTTTAATATTTTGATCATTTACCTCCCTAAAAAGCATACAGAATCCCATCGGTGAAAACCGGTAAGAACCGGCTTTACGAATATAGCGACGGTGAAAACCGGTTTTACACTTTTCGGTTATTTTCCATCCCTACTTATGAATCACCCGATATATATATATATATATATATAGATATATGATGAAAGTAACCATGAAGGAAAATAAAACACGAAATAGTGCTCAAGCGCTTTCGTCTAATGACATCCTCAGCAACTCTGAAATTAATAACAAGCGTGAAAGTATATATATATATATATATATAATATATATAGAGAGAGAGAGAGAGAGAGAGAGAGAGAGAGAGAGAGAGAGAGAGATAAAAAAGAAAAAAGAAAATAATATGACCTTTGCGATTTATATATACTCTCAATCTTGTGATTAATTCTTGTGATTAATTTTCCTTCGTTGTTACTTAAATCATAAATATTAGTCACGTGTTACTTTCGTGGAATAATTTTCATGTACTCGTTAACCTCGTTGAAGTTCCGTGTGTTGGTCTGTCTTCACACGAAGGTCTTGCTGGTGATGGCCCGCCCCGTGCTAATTTTCGCTGCACCTTTCCAGTGTCTTCAAGAAATCATAGATTTTCTTTCTAACTATTCTTTCAAATACGTTGGTGAGGTGGGACATCAATGACACTGGTCTTAGTGCTTTGCTTGAGATCTATCCCCTCCTTTATATATAGAAACAAAGTTTGCTCTTTTCAAGATGCCCGGTATTTCCCCAGTGTCTAGGGATCTTCTCTATATTCAGTATAAGGGTGTAGCTATTTCATTTTTACAGTTTTTAATCAATAATGCGTTCCATTTGTCCGGACCTGCAGCTGAATGTGATTTTATTTGTCCTATAGCTCTCGCTACATCTTCTGTAAAATCAAAATGTATTATATCATACATTCTCCTTACAATTTCTCTTCAAAGAATGCATCTATGTCAGGTATCGCTTTGTCACTTTTTGGGATACTGAAGACTGATTCATACTGAGCCCTCAATGTTTCAGATATTTCTTTTAGATCGCCAATTAGTTCGTTATTTCCTTTCCTTAAAGACCCGATAGTGGCGCGCGTTTTTGTTTTCCTTTTCACATAGATGTAGAAGTCTCTGTATGGCCCTTAATCAGGGTTTGTATTTCCCTTTCGATACCCTGCGGATTTTCTTGTATTACTTTCCTGGCATTATCTCCGCAGTTAGCTAACTTCGTCGCTACTCTCTTTCTTTTGCGGAATATTCTTCTCTTTTGCCTTTCTAGCCAGTTCCTCTTTCCTTTTGGCTGTGCTTTCGGAACATATTTTTCTAAAATTCTCAGCGTCTTTTCATCCAAGATTGTTAGCACTTCTTCAGGTGTTTTATTCTCTAAAACTGTTCTCCGCTCTATTTGGGCCATATGTGATTTGATTTCTTCCCAATTTATGGTCTTGGAGTTTAAGTTAAAAGCCCCAAATTTGCTTTTCTTGAGTATGCGTATTGTCTTTTATGTTGTCGCATATTTGTTAATATCTCGATTATGTTGTAATCTGAGATAATAGCTGGGGTTATTTTTATATCAGCAATCAAGTTCGTGTTATTCGTGAATACCAGATATACATATATACATATTTATCCTTTGAGGTTCCTGTAAAACGTATAGGAAGTTAATTAAATAAAAGAAGCCTATTCGCAGTTACTAAAAATACAAGAAATAACCCTGAAAATTTTTATTCCTGTTCACAATTAAATGAAACGCCAAATTATGAGGAGGGAAATAATTTTACCGTTTCTCATTCCAATTTTGAATTTGCGAATGATCTTCTCATTTCTGTATTAATGCGAGCTTTTAGGTAAATTAATGGTTTTATTCAAATCGCTTTATTAATATAAAGATTACCTGAACCTCAGCTTATTATATAACAAGCATGAAAAACGGAAAAGCCTATTTGATGATAAGATAAATAATTGGGTCTCTCTCTCTCTCTCTCTCTCTCTCTCTCTCTCTCTCTCTCTCTCTCTCTCTCTCTCTCTCTCTCTCTCACACACACACACACACACACACACACATATGTTTGGCTTACCCCCCCTCCTCTCTCTCTCTCTCTTTCACACACACACACACACATGTTTGGCTTCCCCTTCTCTCTCTCTCTCTCTCTCTCTCCCCCTCTCTTTCTCTCTCTTTCGGAACAAGGAGATTGTGCTCTCTCTGTACAATTCTCTGGTTCGGCCACACCTGGAGTATGCTGTGCAGTTCTGGTCGCCCACCCTGAGGAAAGATATTGAGAGGCTGGAGCGAGTGCAGGCGAGGGCCCCAAAGTTAATCCCTTCCGTTAGGCATATGGGCTACAATCAACGCTTACGCGCCTTGAATTTGTTTTCGCTGGAAACTCGGAGGCTGCGCGGTCAAATCATCGAGGTTTTCAAGTTCTTACGCGGGTTCAACAATGGCGATTTTAAAAGCATATTTAGTTTAAATGATAACCCAACTGACAACAATGGTTGGAAGTTGGATTTGAAACGGTTTAGGAATAGTGTGTGTGTGTGTGTGTGGGAATTACTTTACATATAAGATCTGTGACAGGTGGAACAGGCTACCTTCAGAAGTTGTGAACAGTTCTTCTGTGGATCTGTTCAAGAAAAGGTTAGACCGAATCTTGCACACTATTTGAGGGTGTATGAATTTTTTCCTGGCACCCGTTGCCATTGGTACCTCTTCGGTATGGGCCGCAAGGCCTTTTGAGGTACTACTTTTCCTTGTAACTCCTTATAACTCCTTAAAGAACCCCGACCTTTTCACACTTTCTCACATATTCAATTCTACATCGCGATACTCACCCAATTTTAAAAACATAACAACACTAACCAACGCTATTTTAACCTAATCTAACCTAGCGTAACCTAACCTAACCTAACGTAACATTAATTATATCCCCTTTGTTCATGATAAAAGATAACATTTATAAAGATAACTCACCGCGACACCGCAAATATCGGAATACTCACTTTCGTTTCGCGACGGGCTCTGTGTACGTTATCAAAATCATCGTGATTCCGTCGGTACACACACACACACACACACACACACACACACACGTTTATTAATTAATTTCATTCTTCAGTTTTACATTTCCAATAAAATGTTTATTAAAGATGAAATAATGAAGTTTGCATCGGGGTCGGAAATCTTTCAGTAACAAAATGAACTCATATTTCCAGTCAATAATTTGCATAATTTATTTATTTAAATTATCTCAAATTTCCTTTAATTTAACATAAAATATTCTAATAAAAGTTTCCATCATATTTCATTATATTAATGAACGTTAATACAATATTATATTATATATATATAATATATATATATATAACTGCAAACACGCAGTATAATTAACGTAAAGAACGACGCTTGTATAGGAGATATTCCGCGCAAGACGAGAGAGAGAGAACGAAACAAATGAAAAAATGAGGTAACCACCCGGGAATCGAACCCGGGATCTTCCGATTGCCGGTCAGATATGATAACCACTGCACCATGGGCCTCAATCTTCCAAATGTCGTAATTCTTCTACATACTCGCAGAAACCAATGCCCCAAGGGGGCACCTCCCGCATGCCGTAACATTATATACATTTAACTGCAAACACGCAGTATAATTAACGTAAAGAACGACGCTTGTATAGGAGATATAATGTTACGGCATGCGGGAGGTGCCCCCTTGGGGCATTGGTTTCTGCGAGTATGTAGAAAAATTACGACATTTGGAAGAGTGAGGCTCATGGTGTAGTGGTTATCATATCTGACCGGCAATCGGAAGATCCCGGGTTCGATTCCCGGGTGGTTACCTCATTTTTTCATTTGTTTCGTTCTCTCTCTCTCGTCTTGCGCGGAATATCTCCTATACAAGCGTCGTTCTTTACGTTAATTATACTGCGTGTTTGCAGTTAAATGTATATAATGTTACGGCATGCGGGAGGTGCCCCCTTGGGGCATTGGTTTCTGCGAGTATGTAGAAGAATTACGACATTTGGAAGAGTGAGGCCCATGGTGTAGTGGTTATCATATCTGACCGGCAATCGGAAGATCCCGGGTTCGATTCCCGGGTGGTTACCTCATTTTTTCATTTGTTTCGTTCTCTCTCTCTCGTCTTGCGCGGAATATTTCCAATACAAGCGTCGTTCTTTACGTTAATTATATTGCGTGTTTGCAGTTAAATGTATATAATGTTACGGCATGCGGGAGGTGCCCCCTTGGGGCATTGGTTTCTGCGAGTATGTAGAAGAATTACGACATTTGGAAGAGTGAGGCCCATGGTGTAGTGGTTATCATATCTGACCGGCAATCGGAAGATCCCGGGTTCGATTCCCGGGTGGTTACCTCATTTTTTCATTTGTTTCGTTCTCTCTCTCGTCTTGCGCGGAATATCTCCTATACAAGCGTCGTTCTTTACGTTTATATATATATATATATATATATATATATATATATATATATATAGGTCGTCCGATAAGTGAGTGGCGATTCGGGAACAATTTATAAATAAAAGATAAAGGATAATAAAAATTTTATTAGAAGGAATTTTATTATTAGTAAACTTACAATTAATTCGATAATTAATTGTCATAGGGATCAACCTGATCGTCATTTACACGAACAGCAAGCTGTATGCGTCTCCATGTCCTGTTTGACATTTTTTGTAAAAGTTCTTTATCCTCGTTGATGTCACTTAACACAACTTCTGCGATTTTTGTCAGATCAGATTCATTTTGATTTTCACGGCCATTAATCTGCATCTTGAGGATTCCCCAGAGGGTATTATCCGGGCTAGTCAAGTCCGGACTCCGCGGAGGCCAAGGTACAGGACCATACTTTCCGATCCATCTGCCAGGAAAATTTCTGTCTAGGAACTCACGCGCAGCGAAAGCGGTGTGTCCTGGAGCACCATCTTGCTGAAAAATAGGGTTGCGAATATTCGTATTTCTTAAAGCGGGTAGAAATCTGTTCTCCAACATGTCGATATAACTTCCGGAAGTAATTCGACCAGTGCACACAAATGGACCAATTAAACAATGCGCTGATATTGCACACCATATCATGATTCGAGGGGGATACTGTTTTACTTGATCATAATAATGAGGATTTTCTTTCGACCAAAAAAACGAAAATTTGCTTTTGCCATCGCCATAAAGGGCACATTCATCACTGAAGAACGTACGATCTCTCTCGGCTTTACTTGGAAAAGCTTCAAGAATTTGTTGACAAGCATTAACTCTGACAATTTTATCTTGTGGCGATAAAAACTGAACGGAGGTTGGGCGGAAAGCTTTAAAATGCAAGTCTTTTTTCATCAAATCATGCACTGTTGATTTCGGAACATTTAATGCAGATGCACGCCTACGAATACTTTTGGTTGGCGATTGTCGAATTGACACTTGAACATGATCTTCCAATCTTGCTCTTGCTTCGGGGCGACCACGGCGTTTTTTATCAATTATCATCCCAGTTGTGAATAATTTGTGTTCCCATTTTCTAATAATTTCGCCCTTTGGCGGCACATCATTAAATCTTTGTTCAAACCTTTCGCGTACTACCTTCATGCAATGCTTGGTTTTTCCAGATTCATGCCACCATGTTGCTGCTAATATCCGTGCTTCATATGTGTAGGGACTTTGATCACAAATTTTATCAACACGTGCGTCTACCTCAGCCATTGCAACGCCAATAATTAGAAATAATAAAAATAAAACAATGAAAAACCAGAACAAACAGGAATAAACATGAATTACTGCAAAATTAAAAATTGGATTTCATGTGAAGCTAGCTTAATTGAGAAAAGCATCGACATTTATTAGATATCAAAGATATTAGTACACTATGCTAACTGACATAGAATCGCCACTCACTTATCGGACGACCAGTATATTAAATCAATATTTAAGGCAATCTTAATTGCAGTTTAAGGGTAAATATCATGAAAAGTTTTATATTTTACATAGAACATTCCACTCATACACCCATTTCAGGGTATGAACAGCTCGCGGCTGCATTGTCAAGTAAAAATTAGAGTCAACATACACACACACACACACACACACACACATATATATATATATATATATATATATATATATGACTACAAATACAAAAACTGTAACTGTTTTGCTGTTGTAGTCAAAATGAAGCACTCATGAATGATAAATAGACGTTAAAGAATTTTTTTTGGGTTATTTTACGAACGGGAAACAAATCATTGTTTTATTAACATTTTCGTGTGATTTATGGACTCCTTCAAAGCGATTCCAAAGTACCACTTCTCGAGGCATTTCAGCAAACCGAACTGATTGTTCTTCCAGCTTAAATGATAGGTTAGATTAGTTACTGTGCTTATTTTACTGTCCATTGTGCGAATAACGGTTTACAAGGTTGCCAAGAGAGAAAATAATATGGGAAGAGTTAGGAGGAGTTACAAGGACAAGAGGAAGCCTCAAATACCTTTCGGTCCACTCGGGGAGGTTTCTGTAATAGAGATATGTTTACTTGTAATATAGAAAAATGGTGAGTAAAGGTATAAACAGTGACATGCCAGGCTTACAATTTTCTACGTGCAAAGCATTCAGCAAGAGAAAGTACTTCAAGTAGAGAGAGAGAGTTACAAGGAAAAAAAGTACCTTAAAAGGCCTTGCGGCCCATACCGAGGAGGTACCAATGGCAACGGGTGCCAGGGAAAATTTTCCACACATTCAAATATTGTGCAAGATTTGGTCTAACCTTTTTTTGAAATGATCCACAGAGGAACTGTTCACAACTTCTGAAGGTAAACTGTTCCACGTGTCACAGATCTTATACATAAAGTAATTCCCACTCACACTAGTCCTAAATCGTTTGAAATCCAACTTCCAATCATTGTTGCGAGTTGCGAGAGAGAGAGAGAGAGAGAGAGAGAGAGAGAGAGAGAGAGAGAGAGAGAGAGAGATATATATATACAGTATATATACATATCATTCTTACCTCTATTCTCTGCACTATAGGAAAAATGCAAGTAATAGAACGAGGGGAAAAATCGTACGAATGACTAAAATTTTCCCCTCTTACAACAGATTTAGAAGTTCCCTTAAAAGAGTGTTGAATAAGGAAATCAGCGCCTTAAGTTACTGAACAATAAACTTGGAATAAAAGCAAAGTTAATATACACTGTATGGAATAATTTATTCGACCCCTTTTTTCCATTTCTTAACCGTGACAAAGTGCGTTTTCATTACAAGGGGAGAATTTCGTGTGCCAAAATTATAGGCTTCTTGTTTTGTAGCCTAAGTTCGTTAATATGGATTAATTTTGTAACGTTTTTACTAAAATATCGGAAATGAGGGTGAAAAGTTGCCGTTAGTTTCAGTTCGTTTTTGCGTTTTCAATTTGAAAGGGTTTGCATGCAAGAAATGTGGAGAGACGACATAGTATGTTTCACATGTTAAGATTCTAATTGATTTAATATAGTTAATGTTAAAATCGTCTGTAGTTTTCATGTCAATAAAGCTGCGAGATATTGGGATTTGCGAGATTTTTGTATTTGGGTTTATAGTTTATTTTAAGGGTTTATTTTAAGGGTGAGTAGCTTCATAAGAGAGAAGGACGTTATTTTTTCAATAGGGATTCGATGCTTCTACACTTTAACCCTTTGTCGCGCAGTGTGACTTTACTGATTTTGTTTTGGCTAACGCCAGACGATTTTATTCAGTTTCGGAAATACCTCTGTGCAGTAAAGGGTTAAGAGACGTTTGTGTAATCCTTTACTGCACAGAGGTCTTTCCAAAACTGAATAAAATCGTCTGGCTTTAGCGAGAACAAAATCAGTAAAGTCACACTGCTCGACAAAGGATTAAAGGAGTCTTCACACTATTCACACTGATTTCGTTTGAAAGAAAAATATAATTTGATGAGGACACACAGTGTGTTTGTAAATAATGATAATTCCCATTGCAGTTAACAGTACAGTATTTGTAGATATAACTTTATATTTACAGACAGTATATATATATATATATATATATATATATATATATATATATATATATATATATATATATATATATCCATTTTTTCACCGGGCCAACAAAACTACAATTCCCAGGACAACTAAATGGAACGGAAATCATATTAAACTCTTTATATTGTCCTTAAAATGAGAGGAAGTTTATTTAAATCGGATGAGTTGTCTTTTTACAAATTTAACTTGAACAATTATAGTTGTTAAAAAATAAAGTTGAC
This sequence comes from Bathynomus jamesi, assembly GCA_023014485.1. Classification (NCBI taxonomy): domain Eukaryota; kingdom Metazoa; phylum Arthropoda; class Malacostraca; order Isopoda; family Cirolanidae; genus Bathynomus; species Bathynomus jamesi. The sequence goes on along the minus strand of JAJOZX010000182.1, from coordinate 927,787 downwards.
AAAAAAAGTAATTGGAGACTTAGCTGAACATTGAAGAAGTTTACAATAAACAAAAACAAACTGAATTAAACATTAGTGTAGAAAATGGTCAATATAAAGCGTTTAATTTGATTTATGTTTCATTTAGTTATCCTTGGAATTGTAGTTTTGTCGATTCGGTGAAAACGGTAGACACTTTTTGGCGGGAACACAGCGTAATATTGGGAACCAAAATTATGTATGTATTTCGTTTTTTTTTTTTGTAACAACTGAAAAATAGCCCCCTCCCCCCCTCCCCCTAAAATTGCGATAGCGCTACTTTATTATTTTTTTATTTCATAACAAAAGAAAGTAAACATTAAGAAAAATAAGTTGGATTATAAATGTAATCAATACAATAGCCACTCCTCAACGTCGCGCTGATTCAGTCAATTTGTTGTTGATGGTATCTTTAAAGGGTGAGATTGTTTCAACTTTGGTGTAACATATCCAATAGAATAGTCGGTCTGTTAGGATTCTTCCTTTTATTTTTAGATCCGAATAATATCCACATATTCTCAGTTAGCTTGAGATGAAACGACTTTGCAGGCTTTTCATAATTGTCAGCACATCCTGTTCAGTTTTATGCTTCACACATAATTCACGCCAAGTTGGATTTTTGTCTACTCGTTGTTATAGTGTTGGAAAAAGCAAAGTTCTGCCCGATACACTAGGCGTCAACCACTTGGTATGGCAGAGTGAATTAAGAAGGAAGGGTAGTGTTCTATTATTTATTTTTTTGGTGTCATTGAGTTTTGTAATGTCTCGCGTGTCATATTTTAACTTTAACAGTCCACTAAAATTATGATGGAGCCCCAGCATGATTACGGGAGGTTTTATACATTGCGGAGCCAATTTTCCATTAAGTCTGCGCCTGATTTTACTGCCTTATGTGGTGTGTGCCAAAGAAATTTATTTTTTGGGTCATTCGTAAAAGAAAAAGAGGAGACATTTTTCCAGTCTTCAGCAGTAAAATCCTCATAATTTTTGGTCCACTGCATTAAGGAACATTCGTAAAAAATGCCCCCCCCCCCTCCCCAAAAAAAAGAAAATAAGACTGCAGTGGGCCAAATATATATAAGGATTTTACTGATGAAAACTGCATGGTAAAGTCTCTTTTACGAATGAATCTAAACTGGATATTTTTTTAATCTTTTTGCCTGCAAGAGGGAGATATACGAAATATGAGAATATAGCCTTTATTTATAGTCCAACTTATATATATATATATATATATATGATACACACAGACAGTGCATGGAACAAGGAACTCTTCTGGGATAATTAAATCCACTATAGTCCGAATAAGTAATGGTAAATGACAAATACCATAGTTTTTCTTTTTCATGATGCTAGCCCGACGTGGGCAACTGTCTGTGTGTATCATAAAAAACTCAGGGGTCCATTCTGAGTTCATTCCCATCTTCAAACGGACATGTTATGTGCCTTGAAAAGTGGACGCTCAATTCTGCCAGTTGAGGTTTAAGTTTTGGTTTTTGGCTAAAAATATAATAGTTACCCCTTTTTCTTTGATGCATTCTATCTGACGTGAAGGCAGCGAGTCTTTTGCTTATATTGAGGTTCTAAATGTAGCATAGCTAGGTGCTTTAAACCCTAGATCCATGTCCCAAAGCTGGATCCTGTCTGCTTTGCAGATAGCTGGTGAGGGAAGCTATATTTATGGGACCTCTTTGCGAGTGACCCGTTGCCCACGTCGGGCTAGCATCATGAAAAAGAAAAACTATGGTATTTGTCATTTACCATTACTTATTCGGACTATAGTGGATTTAATTATCCCAGAAGAGTTCCTTGTTCCATGCACTGTCTGTGTGTATCATAAAAAACTCAGGGGTCCATTCTGAGTTCATTCCCATATATATAATATATATATATATATATATATATATATATATATATATATATATATATATATATATATATATATATATATATTTTAAAAAAGCTATTTGTTTTATTTTTTATATTAAATTATACGAATTGCTAAAATTCTACTGTAATTTTTTATATTAATTTCCAACTTTTCCATAATATTTTTTGGTCTAATTTGTACTTTTTGCACCGAAAGTACATCTTTCGTACGTTCATTATTTTATTTGTATGTGCAAATAATGGAAATTCATAAGATGTAGTTTGTGTACAAAGAGTAGAATTAGACAATCATTATATATATATTATATATATATATATATATATATATATATATATATATATATATATATATACATATATATGTGAAATAATACTAATGAAGACGCGTGATTTTATCATACATAATGCAAAGTAATTCGTACCGGGAATCGAATGTAGGCTCTCTGACTAGAAGTTCAGGCGCTGATCATGAGCTATGGCAGGACTTAACAGTTAACGCAACGTGTCGCATATTTCAACACCGAGATATTTGAATGAAATACTGCCGTTGGCTCGAGTACAAGGTGGTTAACATATAAAACACCTCTGGATGCGAAAACGTTAAGTATTTCCCTCGGGGATTGAAATAAATTCCCAAGACTAGACCCATAACGTAGAATTAGAATAACAAAACAAAAATTTTAAGGTTAGTCGGGGACCTAAACTAGTTTCGTAGTCGAAAAACATCATAAAAAAATACAAAACGAAACGTAAATTTCATTCCATGCCCAGTTTGGGAAATGCAATCACCCAAAACGTTGTAATTTTGGTGGAATTTGGTTTTCCTTTTCAGTAAACGGTATCGTCGTAATTTGATTAGGGATGTTTTGAACAAATTAATAATTTTCTAAAAAAAAATCAATCATTTTTGGATCATTTCCAAAACGAACTTCAAATTTTAAAATTGTTGGTTTGGGTATCAAAAAATGACTGAATTAAACAAAAATTGGCCAAAGCATAATTAATTCCTTTGAAAGTAGGGGATACAGCATAAATCCAGTGAGAGAGAGAGAGAGAGAGAGAGAGAGAGAGAGAGAGAGAGATCCTTAAAACCCTTTTCAGCTATTATTTTGTTTATAATGACTCAGAAAATAACGAGAGAGGTCCAATTTCATTTCAACGAATTCAAGCATTGTCGCCTCATTAACGAATGCTCCAAAATGTTTCTTTTCAGTTAAATACTTTTTATTATTTTATCTATTTCTGAAAATGATACTTCTATAGGTCATCCCATAAGTAATGCGGCATTTAAAAAATTTTTTTTTCCATTTTTATCATTATTTTACGGATAGAAATCAAACAATTCTTTGAAGTTATTTATATTTAAATAAATATTTATTTAAATATAAATAACTTCAAAGAGTTGTTTGATTTCTATCCGTAAAATAATGATAAAAATGGAAAAAATAAAAAATTTAAAAATGCCGCATTACTTATGGGATGACCTATTTTTCTATTTTTAATGTTTTGATGGTAAAATCAATTTTCATTTTGGCATTCCAATAAATTTTTACATAAAATATAACTTAAAAAATAAATAAATAAATAAATAAATATATATATATATCTTGTGCGGACGCTCTTCTACACAAGTGTCGTTCTTTATATATATATATATATATATATATATATATATATACATTTTAACTGCAAACAACACACAGTATAATTAATGTAAAGAACGACGCTTGTATAGAAGAACGTTCCGCACAAGATGAGGAGGGAGAACGAACAAATGAAAAATGAGGTAACCACCCGGGAATCGAACCCGGGATCTCCCGATTGTCGGTCAGATATGCTATCCACTACACCATTGGCCTCGATTAATCAGAAGTCGTAATTCTCCTACATACGAGCAGAAACCAATGCCCTGAGGGTGGTTACCTCATTTTTCATTTGTTCGTTCTCCCTCCTCATCTTGTACGGAACGTTCTTCTATACAAGCATCGTTCTTTACATTAATATATATATATATATATATATATATATATATATATATATATATATATGTGTAAATGATATAGTTTTAGCTTTTCCTGCACTTCGTTCATTACATTTTATCTCTCTCTGTCTCTCTCTCTCTCTCTCTCTCTCTCTCTCTCTCTATATAGTATATATATATATCTATATATATATATATATATATATATATATATATATATATATATATATATATGTAGTATTTACCACGTCTCAAAATTAATCTCTTGATATTTTTTATAATAATGACATAAAATGTAGACAAGGTGTCGTAATTATTGTTGCTAACTGAAACTGAAAGAGTTCAGAGGTTGTAAAGGATGAGACTTTGTCAGTCATTATTTAAATTTAGTCTGTAAAGAAAGCTTTTTCCACGAATGGCCCATTCGTGGGAAAAGCTTAAATTAAACGAGGTAATACCCATTCGGAATGGGTATTACCTCACTTAAGTTGTTAATACTGACGTTTTCCTAATATAAAAATATTTGACAACTTTTTGTTTTTTATGCATGCAAGAAAGAGGGGCCGAGGGCAAATGCTCTGAGAAATGGGAAACAAATCGTCTCACGTTCAAACACTCCTTTAAAAATGTTGGAAATGTTGAAGATAGCTTCGAATTTTTTTTTTTTTAAAAAGGTATTTATAAGATTTTGTCACTCAGACAAAGTCACGTTTTGGATCGTTTTTATTTATTTTTTTATTTTTTGGCACTTCAACTCGCAAAAACGAGATATTTTAATGAAAGTGATTTGCTTCAAATCTCTCTCTCTCTCTCTCTCTCTCTCTCTCTCTCTCTCTCTCTCTGGATTCAGAGATGAAGCTTAATAAACAAGAGATTAGTCAGGATTTTCTGTGATAGGTATGATAACGTCTCATTGCTGCGCGCGTCGTATCCCTCCGTCGTTCTGGTGAATAGTGTCGTGGGGAGTCATTAGTAATAGTGACACAAAGGCACTACCTCAATTTAGAGCAAGAATATCCATTACCACACTCTTTCTCTCTCTTTATATATATATATATATATACACAAACTCAGAATGGTTCCCTGAGAACAATATATGTTAAACACAGACCGTGCATGGCACAAGGAACTCTTCTGGGAAAATTAAATCCACTATAGTCCGAATAAGTAATGATAAATGACAAATACCATAGTTTTTTTCCTTTTTCATGATTTTAGCCCGACGTGGGCAACGGGTCTCTCGCAAAGAGATCCCATAAATATAGCTTCCCTCACCAGCTATCTGCAAAGCAGACAGGATCCAGCTTTGGGACGTGGATCTAGGGTTTAAAGCAAACCTAGATCCCTACACTCAGAACCTCTATATAAGTAAAAGACTCGTTGCATTCACGTCGTGTTGAATAAATCAAAGAAAAAAGGGGGTAACTATTGTATTTTTAGCCAAAAAAACCAAAACTTAAACCTCAACCGGGACATTGAGCGTCCACTTTTCAAGGCACGAAACACGTCCGTTTAGTATACACAAACTCAGAATGGTTCCCTGAGAACAATATATGTTAAACACAGACCGTGCATGGCACAAGGAACTCTTCTGGGAAAATTAAATCCACTATAGTCCGAATAAGTAATGATAAATGACAAATACCATAGTTTTTTTCCTTTTTCATGATTTTAGCCCGACGTGGGCAACGGGTCTCTCGCAAAGAGATCCCATAAATATAGCTTCCCTCACCAGCTATCTGCAAAGCAGACAGGATCCAGCTTTGGGACGTGGATCTAGGGTTTAAAGCAAACCTAGATCCCTACACTCAGAACCTCTAAACGGACGTGTTTCGTGCCTTGAAAAGTGGACGCTCAATGTCCCGGTTGAGGTTTAAGTTTTGGTTTTTTTGGCTAAAAATACAATAGTTACCCCCTTTTTTCTTTGATTTATTCAACACGACGTGAATGCAACGAGTCTTTTACTTATATAGAGGTTCTGAGTGTAGGGATCTAGGTTTGCTTTAAACCCTAGATCCACGTCCCAAAGCTGGATCCTGTCTGCTTTGCAGATAGCTGGTGAGGGAAGCTATATTTATGGGATCTCTTTGCGAGAGACCCGTTGCCCACGTCGGGCTAAAATCATGAAAAAGGAAAAAAACTATGGTATTTGTCATTTATCATTACTTATTCGGACTATAGTGGATTTAATTTTCCCAGAAGAGTTCCTTGTGCCATGCACGGTCTGTGTTTAACATATATATATATATATATATCGGGTGGCCCAAAAAAAACGCCTTGAGATTTGAACATCAATAACTTCAAAAATATGCAGTTCACACTTCCAAAATTTACGTAACATTTACCTCAATATATTGGTAAGCCATCATAAAATTTTCAGACCTCTAAATAAAATACTTTTTCCACAGCCGAGGGAACAATGAGGTATGGTGAAAAAACGCTTATCCTAAATCCTAAATGTGTATAGCTGTACCTGACAACTATTCTAAGACTTGAAGTAGTTTCCTTAGCCTGTGGATAATCTGTTAGTCTCTGAAAAACGTCACATGATATAGGCTACGCCCAATTTAAATACTTTTTTTTAAACTTACCCTTCAAATTATAGTTCTTATTAACGGTGAAAAAGCGGTGATTGAAAAGTGTTTCTTGGAAAAAAAATGGACTGGGGCAAGAATTTTGAGGAATTTCCAGGAATAACTTGTAATGTTACGTCTGTGAATAGAATAATTAAAAAACTTAAAGCAACCGGTTCGACGGCACGGAAGCGTGGAAGTGGTCGGCCTAAAACAGTTTACACTCAAGACAATATACAGTAGCAATGATCGAAATGATGAGCCTATCTCAAGAGGATCGACCTGGGTCACACTGCTCTCAGAGGAAAATTTCAAGAAATTTAGGTATCAGTCGAAGTTCCATACAAAGAATGCAGAGAAGGGTAGGACTTAAAGCATTTAAAAGGATCCGTGTTCTAAGACGTGACAGCAATGTAAGAACTAAAATAAAAATTCGTTGTAGTAAATTGTTTGATAGATTTTCGTTCAATGATGTCAAAAAAATAGTTTTTACAGATGAAAAAGATTTCACCATCGAGATTGCTCGAAACTCCCGGAACGATGATGTTTATGGTCGGCGTAAGAAAAACATTCCTCCATCGAGACTTTACCACCGGACAAGTCGGTTTTCCAAAAAAAATCATGGTATTAGCAGGTGTATCGTCGAATGGAAAGACGAAAATTCATTTCATTTCAGAAAATAAAAAAATTAATTCAGAAACCTATGTAAATCTCTTAGAGGAAAATCTTTTGCCTGATTGTCGGCGTCTGTATTATGGAAACGATTTCATACTCCAACAAGATGGTGCTACAGCTCATACTAACAAGTTCACACAGGATTATCTACAACAGAATGTAGTCAATTTCATTGGAAAAAACGACTGGCCCCCGCAATCACCTGATTGCAATCCCATGGATTATTGCATATGGAACACTCTAGCAGAGAAGATTTATGAAGACCAAACAGAAAAGTTTACAGAAATGCAATTAAAGAAAAAATACTCAAATGTTGGGACAAAATAACATTAACAGAAATCAGAAAATGTATCATGTCGTGGAAGAAAAGGTTAAGATTAGTTTGTAAGCAGGACGGCGGACATATTGATCATACCGTATTTGTTGGTAAGATGTGAATAATACAATTTTTTCAGTTTATGATATTCGTGTTTTTCACCATACCTCATTGTTCCCTCAGCTGTAGAAAAAGTATTTTATGTAGAGGTCTGAAATTTTTATGATGGCTCATCAATAGATTGAGATAAAAGTTTTGTAAATTGTGGAAGTGTGAATTGCATATTTTTTAAGTTATTGATGTTCAAATCTCAAGGCGTTTTTTTTGGGCCACCCGATATACTGTATACATATATATACATTCAACTGCAAAGAACACGCAGTATAAATAACGTAAAGAACGACGCTTGTATAGGAGATATTCCGCGCAAGACGAGAAAGAGAAAACAACAAATGAAAAAATGAAGTACCACCTGGGAATCGAACCCGGGATCTTCCGATTGCCGGTCAGACGCGATAACCACTACACCATGGACTTCACTCTTCCAAATGCCGTAATTCCTCTACATACTCGCATTTGGAAGAGTGAAGTCCATGGTGTAGTGGTTATCGCGTCTGACCGGCAATCGGAAGATCCCGGGTTCGATTCCCAGGTGGTACTTCATTTTTTCATTTGTTGTTTTCTCTTTCTCGTCTTGCGCGGAATATCTCCTATACAAGCGTCGTTCTTTACGTTATTTATACTGCGTGTTCTTTGCAGTTGAATGTATATAATGTTACGGCATGCGGGAGGTGCCCCCTTGGGGCATTGGTTTCTGCGAGTATGTAGAGGAATTACGGCATTTGGAAGAGTGATGTCCATGGTGTAGTGGTTATCGCGTCTGACCGGCAATCGGAAGATCCCGGGTTCGATTCCCAGGTGGTACTTCATTTTTTCATTTGTTGTTTTCTCTTTCTCGTCTTGCGCGGAATATCTCCTATACAAGCGTCGTTCTTTACATTATTTATACTGCGTGTTCTTTGCAGTTGAATGTATATAATGTTACGGCATGCGGGAGGTGCCCCCTTGGGGCATTGGTTTCTGCGAGTATGTAGAGGAATTACGGCATTTGGAAGAGTGAAGTCCATGGTGTAGTGGTTATCGCGTCTGACCGGCAATCGGAAGATCCCGGGTTCGATTCCCAGGTGGTACTTCATTTTTTCATTTGTTGTTTTCTCTTTCTCGTCTTGCGCGGAATATCTCCTATACAAGCGTCGTTCTTTACGTTATTTATACTGCGTGTTCTTTGCAGTTGAATGTATATAATGTTACGGCATGCGGGAGGTGCCCCCTTGGGGCATTGGTTTCTGCGAGTATGTAGAGGAATTACAGCATTTGGAAGAGTGAAGTCCATGGTGTAGTGGTTATCGCGTCTGACCGGCAATCGGAAGATCCCGGGTTCGATTCCCAGGTGGTACTTCATTTTTTCATTTGTTGTTTTCTCTTTCTCGTCTTGCGCGGAATATCTCCTATACAAGCGTCGTTCTTTACGTTATTTATACTGCGTGTTCTTTGCAGTTGAATGTATATAATGTTACGGCATGCGGGAGGTGCCCCCTTGGGGCATTGGTTTCTGCGAGTATGTAGAGGAATTACGGCATTTGGAAGAGTGAAGTCCATGGTGTAGTGGTTATCGCGTCTGACCGGCAATCGGAAGATCCCGGGTTCGATTCCCAGGTGGTACTTCATTTTTTCATTTGTTGTTTTCTCTTTCTCGTCTTGCGCGGAATATCTCCTATACAAGCGTCGTTCTTTACGATATATATATATATATAGTTTCGGGTCGACCCTAGAAATATGGAATTTGGCGGAATTTATAGTTTGTATTTGGTATTTGAAGTTGGTATTTGAAGTTGTACCTGCAATAAAAAGAAACACTTCATATTAGTTACGGAATTATTATGACAAACTTCAAATACCAAATACCAAATACAAATTCCGCCAATTTCCGTATTTCTAGGGTCGACCTGAAACACCCTGTATAATTCGGGACCAGAAAAATAGAATACCGTCTCAAATGCGCTCATGACCTACATAATACCTTTAAGTTATACATTTTTATGAGGAATATCGAGTATCTGTGACGTCATTATGATAAAAAGGCACCTCTGTGTGCCACTTTTGAAAATAAAATTAAAATATAGCAAAAACCTTAATAAATACGTGAAAAGTTAATGCATAGCGACATACCAAAATATTAGAATATGTTGTCAGGTGTTACAAAAGAATAGAATAAATTCATTATGTTTATTGAGTACTGCCAATATATTAAACCTTTATCAAAGACTTTTTTAACTTTGCGTCTTAGTATTTAGTTGGTCCGCCATCAGCCCTGATTACGGCTTCCTTTCGACGTGGCATTCAGTCGACAAGTCTCTTACATTCTTCTGTAGTTATCGATTGCCGGGTTGTCACTGAACACTTCTTCAGTTCACTAAGTTGAATTTGAATTGAGATTGATAAGCTTTAGTGATACAATAAATAGTTTTACAATTTTTGTTTTTGTTTTAACATAATTAATTGTGAAATTGGACTATTCATTTTCGATTTAATTTGGTCCTTAAGCGTTAGGCTTTACTGGACTAGGACTAGTATTCCTGATGTTTCTGGTGTTCGTGGTTTACGCTTTTGGACCTTCTGCTTAGCAATATTCCAAAGATTTTCTATCGGATTAAGATCGAGAGAATTAGCTGGCCATGGTAGTACTTCAATTTCATGAGCATCAAACCACGCAGATATTGCACGAGCCGCATGAGCTGGAGCCAGGTCATATTGAAAAATAAATGGTTCGTCTC
>JAJOZX010000182.1:890000-912500 GCA_023014485.1 Bathynomus jamesi | reverse complement strand
TTAGCATTACTCCAATAACGTATGTTTTGCCGATTAACCTCTCCATTGACGTAAAAATTTGCTTCATCAGTAAACAAGATCTTACGTCAAACGCATATTCTTAGGGTATCTGAAACATAAAAACAAACGTTTAATTTTTCCTATGTATGGAAACTTACGGCCCACCCTGTTACAGTATTATGAACATTAGTACTAAACCATAGACATATACAGATAGACTGGACGCTGCCTTATTTAAATAGCTGCTTAGTGGGCTGTTTTTGCCACCATGTCCAGTCTGTAACAACCCACAAACGTTTCCGAAACAAATCCACAAGCCTTTCAGACATGCTAGCTACTACCAGATATCCGATAAAAAGTACCTGTGTCTATACAGTAACGTTATTTTTAGCACTTCACTCGCCAAAGACTGGCGATATTTTAATGATGAAATTGATCTACTTGAAATTTCTCTATGGATTCAGAGAAATGGAAAAATGAAAGTTGGCCCTGAGCCTGAAGTGTCTGGGAATTAGTAACAATGGTGACAGGATTATAAGAAGTGTGTGTATGGAACGGCTTTCATAAGAATACATGGTGCTGTATAGAGAGAGATTAGAGTGGAGAAAAGTCTGATAGACTGTGTTAGCAAATTTATAATTTACATTTATATATATGTGATACAAAAGTTGTTTGGAGCTTCAGCGAATGTCTGTCAGGTCTCATACACTGTAAAAATTAAAAAGGAAAACTTCCCAGTAGTTAGGTGGCATCTCATTTGTCACCAAATTACGGTGTAGTTATTTCTTTAATATCATACGAAAATATTACAATTTTTGTTGAAGTAAATTAAATATAATTTTTAAATAAAAATAAAAATAACTGATTTGTAATTACTTCATTTGGGAAGTATTTACACGTTTCTTAAATGTGTAAAATCAATTTAGTCCATTAGAAATGTAATATTTTTGTATGATATCAAAGAAATAACTACACTATATGGGTGCCACTTAAATATCAGGAAGGTTTTTCTCTTAATTTTTATACTGTACAATTATATGCAGCCGTACACTGTAAAAATACAGTGTAGCTAGTTAAGTTCATTAGTATTTGGTATAACAAGAAGAGAGGAAGTGGACAATCACATACTTTAAAAGTTAGGACGTAGAATTCCAATGAGATGACAACAGAGGATAGAAGGAGAGTAGAGAGAGCTCTTGGAGAGAAAGATGATGAATAAATAGTGGTACAGAATACGTGCATTGCTTATAAAGAATATTTAAAAAAATTAGAATTTGATGTAAGTGGGTATGTATTAAATGGAGGGAAGTGGGAAGAGAAAGGCGAAGCCATGGAGTAACGATGAGGTAAATTATGCAGTGAGAAATGAAGAAGTCTGGTAAAGAGTGTTACAAACTCAACCTGGCAGTGATGAAAGTTGATGATATGATGATCTGCACAAAGAATGCAAGAAAATGTTGTAAGTGAATGATAAAAGAGATAAAAAAATATTAGATAAAGACTCGAGAAAGAAGATGAATGAGTTCTAGATGGAGAACAAAACCTTATTCTGCAAAGACGTAACAAAACGGAAAGTTTAGTCTGGTGGAGTGACTGGTAACGTTAACATTAAGAATAATAATATGTTAATGGAAGGTAAGTAAATACTCAAGAAAGTTAAAGAGTACTCTGGCAAGCTGGCGAATGCGGTAAATGAACAGTAAGCACTTTTTGGTTTGGTGTCACATGTAGTAGTGTACCCTAAGGAGTGAAAGCCATCAAATTAGAGGAGTTCTGAATGAGCAAAATGCAAGCTGAAGAAAGGAAAATCCCCAGAAACTGATGAAGGAAGGTAGAATGATGTTTCAATGCTATGGAAGATATGCAAGAAAGAGAAAAAAAACTTGGGAAAAGTACCTATTAATATGTTTTTCTCAGTTAACACAAAATGATTGTATATAATAATGATGTAAACGGGGATTAACCGAAAGGGAATTTAATATACATTTCCTCCAATAGATGGCGTTTCACGTTCAAGTATTTTGACTTGCTATCAGTTGACTAATTTTAAAATTATAATTAAAACCTAGTATAAATGAATGAAAATGAAAAGGTTTATTGGCAAACTATAGTCCATATGACAGATATTAATAATACAATGAGAGTAATGACAATAATTATTGGTTTCAGTTTTAACCATTTTTAATCAATATTTTTTATCAAATTAATGAACTGACCATGATGAAATTTAACTAATTTTACATAATGATGAAAATATTTCACCAACTTTCTTATATTTCTTCAAAACAATATTAAATTTGTTGTATAATTATTATTAACCAGTGTGAAGTGCAAGAAATTGTTACAGCGCTCAGGCCAACTAAACCCATTACGCTAATTCTCAGATTACTATTACCAGCAATGAGCTGCGGTCGCTGGCACTTTCCAGTGTAGGTCGAATAATGGAAATACTGCGTGAATGGTGCACCTTCAAACGCATTAAAAATGCTGTACGTTACACGTTAAGGAACTAAAAATGTGCTTAAAAAATTGATGCAAAACTTGGGTTCAGCTTGAGTTTAGACTCTAAAAACACTGTGTGTGTGTGTGTGTGTGTGTGTGTGTGTGTGTGTGTGTGTGTGTGTTATCCTTATTGGCGAAACATTTGAAGTAGTGTCATCAAAGCCAGTGCCAGTAGCTCAATGATTTGCACCATCTGCTTGTAAACGAAGTAAAGACACTGAGGTCGGGGGTTGGACTCCTGATAGTGTTGATAGTAATAATAATAATCCAGAAATCATAGCAGTGGGCCGCATTAATTGGCCTGAGCGCTGTACAAGTTTCTAGCCCTCTTTACTAATTATTATCAAAGTTTCTGAAACTGAAGTAGTTACTGAACTAACCACAAGGAGAAGAAAATACATAAAAACATTATCACCTTTGTAAAGGGTGAAACTGTGCTTATCACTACAGAAATAAGACTTGTTTGTAGGCATTTTCTATCAAAATAGCCGCACATCGGTTAATATTGTTAATATTGTAGTTGCGGTAGTTATAATCTACTCGTTATAAGTACAGGGTGTTCATAAATCACGCGAGTGAATATACATGCACACTTTACCCTAGTCACTCGCGTGACTGTATGAACACCCTGTATTTGTAACGTCAATAAGAAATGAAAAACATATTATGCATTCCTAAAGCGTGTAACAATCGCTCTGTTTTTTAGATTCACCAAAGTATTAAAAATAAAAATCATATACATTTTTTAAAAACAATTCGATTGATGTATGAATAAAAGCTCTGATTCTTTTTTTTGTATCACTCTGTGCATCTCACAAAAGGTTCTATTATTTTTTTAAATTTCTTTATATGATATTTTTAGATTTAGATGTAAAAAGTGAATAAAAATTGGATATTTATTCTTTATAAAATTTATAAACTATAACATAGAGTTATCGCTATCATTTTTAGTGTCTCTAATTGATATTCAATTCAGTTTTCTCGGTTACAGAAGTAAAAATATACAGAATAAATGTAGATATGTAAATAGGCCTCTTCATCATTGTCAGCAGTAAAATTCTGTATGACACGAAAGTTTTTAAACTGTTTGGTTCTGTATTACATGTCAAAATAGATTAACAGAAGGTTCTTCTCAGAGTTAGATTTCAAATTGGGGGACCGTATAGACACTAACAAAAAACTATAAAGGAACCCTTTACTACTTCTTCAAATGTGAAAGTTATCAAAAGATCATTTAAGTGCCTCGACTTGAAGGTTTTAATTACTAACTGTCCTGTTTAGGTTGGATGCAATTGAAAATTGCCTTTGACATGTAGAAACGCTTTAGTTTGGAATTTACATTCGTAGAAGAACTTAAATCTTAAGGGTATAATTTGCAAGCTAGAAATTTATAATTAAGTGGTAGCATAAGGGCAGGTTACCTTTGGTTTGGTTAGCTTCCGCCCGAATTGTTCATTCTGACGAAGGTCAAGCTTTTCACTCCACCTTAGACCTACAGTTTAACGTGGAATCCGAACCACGCCCCATCAGCAGCCCAGCGTCTTAACCACTAGGCCACCCAGGGTACCCATTTATTTACCAACCACTTTCTTTTATTGTGTGGAAGGATGAACAGCTGGGTTTTGCTGCGCGCCGGCTGCCGTCGGGTCTCGAACCCGGGGCCGATGGATTCGTAGTCAGCGTTAAGGTGTAAATAATTACGTTAATTGGTTCAGTTAATGAATACACTTTAAAAATTAACAATTTAATAATTGCTAATTGTCAGAGATCATTAACAATAATTGTAGCTTCATCAGCAGCGGTACACGTTAAAATTCTCATAAAATTTAGATGTATAGTCCAGAGAGGCACAAGACAATAGTGACAATTTAATAAAGAATACGGGGTGTAACAAAATTCTTTATCAATTTGGGGTATTTTTCAATACTTTTGGCAAATAACATCAATGTAGCAATTTTTGATAAGTTAAACTCTGACCTGGAAATTTACCCGATCAAAATCCGCGCGAAAATCAAGGTGTAATTGTCAAACAACGAGTTGAAGTACCTTTCTACAATACAGTATTTCAAGAGGCCAAATTCAAGAGAAACGTTGGCCAGAGTTCTCAAAGAGGCTTTGCAAAACATCAAGATTGACAAAGAGATGTTCAGTCGAACTCCTGCGTTTCTATGAAGAGCGTGTTAAATTTGATGTTTGAAGCAAAAGTAAAGGATATTAGTTATTACCGGGGTTTGTCATGGTGTGTTTTAAATTGATCAAAATATTTTTCTCGCAATTCACAAAAACGGCAAAAAAAATTTCTACACCCTGTATAAATTAAAAATTAAATTTGAAATCACCGTAAAAAATTAGTAAAGAAAATTAACCCCCAAATTAAATAGTTCTTTAAAATAATAATCTCATTTTCATTAATTATATGGTCATATATTATATATATTTACTTAATATTTATTTATGACTTTAATTAATAAAATTTATATATATATATATATATATATATATATATATATATATATATATATATATATATATATTATATATATATACATATAAGTGAAATACCCGCCTAAGTGTAGTGGAACCGCAGGCAAAATGAGTTTGAAACCATTGCTTTAGACTGTTATATCAGATAAGTGTTTTAATATTGTTAAGAAAGTCAGCCTTTTTATCTAGTTATCTATTGCTTTTAGCTCGCTTGGCAGATTACTCACATTTCAATATATATATATATATATATATATATATATATAATATATATGCGCCTCGGTGGTGTAGTGGTTAGCGTCGCTGACTACGAATTCATCGGCCCCGGGATCGAGACCCGGTGACGGCAGCTGGCGCGCATCCAAACCCAGCTGTTCATCCAGCTGTTCATCTTTCCACACAATAAAGAAAGTGATTGGTAGATAAATGGGTACCCTGGGTGGCCTGTAGTTAAGACGCTGGGCTGCTGGTGGGGCGTGGCTCGGATTCCACGTTAAACTGTAGGTCTAAGGTAGAGTGAATGAATAAATGAGCAAATCGGGGGGAAGCTAACCAAAGGTTACCAAAGGTGTATATATATATATACACACACACACACACATACATATATATATATATATATATATATATATATATATATATATACACAGGATCTTCTGCCGCAGTGCAGAGATAGTTAGTGTTGGAGATAAATCCATGTTTGGACTATATACAGTATATATACACATACACATACAGTATATATAATGTATATTCTGATTTTATAAAAATTTGAAAGCATTTTAAAGTTATAAATAAAATGTCGACCGTTTTCTTTCCACGTTTGATTTTTCTAGAAATATCGTTAAAATTTAAACCCAATTTAGATTTCCATTATATCTATTACTAGACATTATTAGTTATTAAAAACAAACGTGTCTGTCATTTCCTAATCCTGATGGTAATGGATTTCTATTTATGGTCGTGTTTTCAATTAATTATTGTCTATTTTTATTTTTAATTTGAAAAACGGAGCCAGAAATAAAATTTATCTCCTCTATAAATAATTAACCATTGAAGATAATTTTGGCGCCAGACAGTCTGCTTGCTGGCGGCCAAAGAAGAATTGACGCTTTGGCGCCAGATTTGCTCTCGTCCGTTAGTCTCGATACAAATTGGTTTACATTTCGAGGGATTTTGCTTTTATGCGTTGTTTTTAGTTATTTTCTATATTTTATTATGACAAGTGACCATTGTATGTGTATATAAATTATTAAGAACCCCAAGAACCACCCCACCCCCACCCCTCCCGTCCTCCCGAAGCTTACTATTATTATTGTTATTATTATTACTACTCCCTTTGCGTTTAATCCGATTGCAATGAAAATTGTAGGGATTAAATATTTGTACAGTGTATATGAACTTCGAATTCTCAATTTTTCCCAACTAGAGACCTTTTTTTGTGATTTTAGAGAGAGAATTTCTCAAATATTTAATCGACCGCAGAATCCCTTACGATTAACAACTCGAAAAATCAAAAATCTAATTTTTTTTTGCGAACCACTCTACCGTTTGTAAATAAATACGTTTTGTTTAACGTTTTAGGTACCTTTTTTTCGTTTTTTACCCACAATATTTCGCTTTAAATAAATCATGGTAGAGAAGTATGATTTCTAAAAACATTCATAAGTCCGACAAGACGGGGTTAAAATTTGCTATATTGATTAGCTCACCCGATGACGTCTTCCTAAAAAGAAAACAAATCGCCAAAATGGAGTGAAATTTTAGCGAAAATAGAAAGTTATTCCTTCAGTTATTCTTCAATTATCCTTCATATACGTTGATTCTTGTGGCGAATATACGTTAAGGGGCTAGAACCCGTAAAGGGGCTAGAACCCGAACTTCTTTGTCTGATATACACAAACCTCTTCAATGCGGTGAAATCCAAGGCTTTAGTTCAGTGTTGAGATATTTCACGCAGGAGAATGAAAGAAGCAGGAATAGCGAAGTTTCGTTCCAATCACTGGAGCATTCCCAAGAATTTTTTCAGGTTAATAAAGCTTGAGAATGCTCCAGTGAATGGAGCGAAACGTCGCTACTCCTGCTTTCATTTTCCTGCGTGAAATATCTCATACCTCTTTAATATAACGCCTGAAGACTGTTAATCTTATAGTTTCTTCCTTGTAAGATATCTTGAGGTAGAAACGTAATAAATTTCCCCCTTTGCATATCGTGAGGTGAACTTTAATGAATTATCTCGGTAATGACCAAAGACAGGAACTAATGAATATAAAATTCATAAAATGTGAACTCAGAATCTTAAAATTGATGAGAATTGCTTTAACACTGTGTAAAATCTCGCAAAAGGGCTAGCGGAATTCTTTACTTATTTTCGCTCCCTCAAAAACAATATTTCCTCGGGGAGCGACATTTCAAATACGTAGTTGCGGAAATAAATTCGCCGAAAAAAATTGTGAAAGCGCCAAAAATTACTTGTTAGAAATTTTTCGTGTTTTACCTAATTTCATTTTTATCATCGAATAAATGGGGAGTAAGATAAATTATCATTATTACTATTATTATTATCATTATTATTATTATTATTATTATTATTATTATTAAGATAGTAGAGTGTAACAATAAAATGAAGGAACTCCAGAGACATTAAAAGATGAATGGGTTGGCTTAAGCACATTAAAATAAAACAATGAAAAGACAAGTACATTTGGTCAAAATACAATTTTTCTCTAGAGAAATCTAGAATTTTATAATTTATTTAAGAAAGTTACTTAAAAGAGGATTCACTATTCCTTTGGGTGACTACAGATAAGATGAAAATAAGCTAAAAAGGAAATTATGTTCCGTTTAAATTGCTTTAATGCGATCAGAAAACATGGCGGTAAAAAAAATATTTTTATATACCCGAGATGGTATATAAAATATATTTACTGCGTAGTACATTAGTACAATATGCCGTACATTAGTACAATATACTCTATGAATGTATGCAATATAAATTACTACTAAAAACTCATATTTATTAGTTTCACGATTGAATCGGTTTTCTGTTTTGGTGCGAAGGAACATGAAACCATTTTAAATGAGTTACATGAAGGAAATATAATACATTGTTTTCCAATATTACGTTTCGATTACGTTTCGTTTACGTTTCGATTACCTTTCGTTTACGTTTCGTTTACGTTTCGATTACCTTTCGTTTACGTTTCGATTACGTTTCGTTTACCTTTCGTTTACGTTTCGTTTACGTTTCGATTACCTTTCGTTTACGTTTCGTTTACGTTTCGATTACCTTTCGTTTACGTTTCGATTACGTTTCGTTTACCTTTCGTTTACGTTTCGTTTACGTTTCGATTACCTTTCGTTTACGTTTCGTTTACGTTTCGATTACCTTTCGTTTACGTTTCGATTACGTTTCGTTTACCTTTCGTTTACGTTTCGTTTACGTTTCGATTACCTTTCGTTTACGTTTCGTTTACGTTTCGATTACATTTCGTTTACGTTTCGATTACGTTTCGTTTACCTTTCGTTTACGTTTCGTTTACGTTTCGATTACCTTTCGTTACGTTTCGTTTACGTTTCGATTACCTTTCGTTTACGTTTCGATTACGTTTCGTTTACCTTTCGTTTACGTTTCGTTTACGTTTCGATTACCTTTCGTTTACGTTTCGTTTACGTTTCGATTACATTTCGTTTACGTTTCGTTTACGTTTCGATTACGTTTCGTTTACGTTTCGATTACCTTTCGTTTACGTTTCGTTTACGTTTCGATTACCTTTCGTTTACGTTTCATTTACGTTTCATCGGTGCACGATTCGTTACCATTTCACGGCTTTGTTTGTAACAGAGATTAAATGCGAACTGATAATATCATTCAAAGGTTTTTGAAATAAAGATTATTCATACTTTACAGTATAAAATTGTTATAGGTAAAATTCCAGATTCTAGACGCAGTTTAGAGCTAGCTAGCCCATAATTATTAACCTAATTTAACCAAACTTGATTAATGTAATCTTTACCTAACCTAACGTAGCTTAACCTTAACCTAACCTAATTTAACCAAACTAACCTAGCTTAAAATTAACCTAACCTAACTTAGCCAAACTTAACCAACCTAACCTAACTTAACTTTAACCTAATCTAACCTAACCAAACTAAATCTAATCAACCAAATCTGTCTAATCAAACCTAACTTAACGTACAGGGTGATTCAGCGAGTGAATCACCCTGTATTATAAAGATATTACGATTTTTTTTTGCCCTGTTATGTAATATTCTTGTACGAAAACGATTCATCCCTGATCAAAATATTTTAAGACCAACTTAATACAGAATAAATTATGAGGTGTGTGATCGTGCAAAACATCCTATAATTGTTTCCGTTACGGGGAATAATGAAAGGACTCAGCGTGGTCCCCGCACAGTTTCCCTCTTATGTAATTAGCAGAAAGAAGATTGCTGGTAGCTTGGACAGTTAGAAGAGAGCTTATGTAGTCTGCACGCGTCTTCCTTTACTCGTTAACATATTTGCTGATTTTAATTAAAAAATAATCCTGCAAAATTGAATAATTGTCAAGAAACCTGAATAAAAATTTACTAGTATCTAATTTTAATCGTTTAATGCTCGTAGACTTTTAATATTTTTTAACAGTATATTAAGTTATTAAGTTTCTTGCTCTCTTTACTATATACAGTATATATATACACACACACACACACACACATATATATATATACACAGGGTGTTTATAAAGTCCCTATCTATTTCAGTGAAAACGTGGCAAAAAAGGTAAAATTCAATAACAATATAATAGAAGGCATACATTTAATGAATACTTAAGCATATGATTCTACATGAGCACCATCAGTATCTCTACAGAGTTCGAATCTGTCAACAGCATTACGGAACACATTTTGGAGCATGAGAGGGGTTATTTTTGTAACTGCTGTTACGATACGAGCACGTAAATCTTGCAGATCTGTAACCCTTGTTTCATAGACGTTTGATTTGATAAAGCCCCATGCAAAGAAATCCAAGAGCGTTAGGTCAGGAGATCGAACCCTCCCCCAGGGCCTGTTGCATCCACGTCCGATCCACCGTTTTGGAAATCGTTCATTTAGATACTCCCGAACAGTGTTTGCTAATGACAAAGTGCCCCATCTTGTTGAAAGACGACGGTGTTTAAAATGCCATCTGAATGAAGCTGGGACATTTACGTGCTCGTATCGTAACAGCAGATACAAAAATAGCCCCTGTCATGCTGAAAAATGTGTTCCGCAATGCTGCTGACAGATTCGAATTCTGTAGAGATAGTGATGGTGCTCATGTAGAATCATATGCTTAAGTATTCATTAAATGTATGCCTTCTATTATATTGTTATTGAATTTTACCCTTTTTGCTACGTTTTCACTGAAATAGATAGGGACTTTATAAACACCCTGTATATATAATATATATATATATATATATATATATATATATATACACTATTGATTTAATTGAATGGAGATTTTTATGACAATGTGGAAATTTATTTGAAAAAGATGGCATAATAAAAATCTAATTTAATTTAAGTGCCAAGTACAGCTTTGTAATTAAATTTCTAAAAAATTAAAAAAAATTACATTTACTTTACTCTGAATTTAATTTAATAAATTTAGCTACAATTGAAACAAAATTAATTTTAAGTGTAAATTACTTTAAATTTAATGTTCACTAATAAAATACCAATTTTCAATTTTCTTTTTTTTTTTAATTTATTGGGCACTTAAGAGTGTATATACGTCGTAGGACTCATTGTTCTTTTAACAGTGATGGGTTACGTCGTAGCCAATACCTTAACACCGTTTCCCGTCGATCAGCAAAGTTAAGCGACACTGAGTTTGGGTAATAGTTGGATGGGAGGTCGTCCTCCGTGTCCAGATTATGTAGCGATTCGTTGTTCGAATTCCACGTAAAACTGTAGGTCCTTTCGGTCATATGACCTTAGATGTTGCGAAAGAATTTAAACAACGCCATCAAACGTGTTAACACTGATTCATCATACCAAAATTGGAGGAGTGTATATTGATAGTGATGGTCCAACACAATAAAAAAAAATACAAGCACCACACAGTAATTTATATATCGTTAACAAAATTGATGGAGGGAACGGGGGACAAAATTTTCTTCCAATAAAATTACAGAGTATAGATATTTTTGACACGGGTAAATTGTGTTAATTCAATTTCTTTCTCAATAAAGTGAAAACACTGTTTACATTTTTTCCGTTAACTGAATATTGTTTACTTCCTTTTAATTGCCGTTTTCCTTCTCAATCCATTTATGACACTCAGCAGATTACTGCAAATTCAATCATGTCGACAAAAAGTCAGACAAGAGAGAGAGAGAGAGAGAGAGAGAGAGAGAGAGAGAGAGAGAGGAAAAAGCTGTTATTCGGGCTCAGTTGGTTCTTCTTAGTGCAGAGTAATAAGTCCTTAGCAATAAAAAAAATTAGACCAATTTTATTCCTATGTTGTTTTTATGAGGTTTCCAAATCAAATTTTGTCCTCCTAAATCCTACAGACTTAAATAAAATATCCGATTCTGACCTTCTGTGTGTGTATACACACACACACACACACACACAGTGTATATATATATATATATATATATATATATATATATATATATATATATATATATATATATATATATATATATATATATATATATATATATATATATTTATATTATTAGGGTTTATAGTCAAATTATGTTCAAAGTTTTCAATCCTTATGATAGTAATTGATCAATAAACTAAATTGAATTGATCCACCACTTTCTTAGCCTGTAAAATTTGCCTACGTTGATAGAGTGAATCTTTTATACTCGCTCTCAACCAGCGATGTTTTCACATTAAGAAAAAATTGGTTTTGGAAAATTATATCCGTTGAAAATCCTGTTCGCCGATTTTTACGAAATATTATTAAAAATGTATAATAATGTTTAAAAGTGTCTGTTGACTTGACAGAAGTACAAAAGTAATTAATGTACTCTAATTACCAGAAGTAATTTATGTACTGTAATTAGTATAAGTAATTATTGTACTGTAATTACTAGAAGTAATTATTGCATTGTAATTACCAGAGGTAATTAATGTGCTGTAATTATCGTAATATAGTTGATGTAAATAATTTGACACACATGCTTTTAATCAACTACTTTAAAGAGAAAGTAATGTAAACTTCTTTTAAGAAGCGAAAGTGTATTTAGCGCTATCTGCCATATCTTTATGTGTATTCATCCCGCCTGATGTGTGTGTGTGTGTGTGTTTGCTTGTTTGTCCCTCTTTTTCTCCCTAATCAGCAGAGTCCCCATTTTATGCATGAAAATCTTCGTATTGGCGGAGATTTTAGTCAATATTTGCGCTCTTCAACTCTGGGAAAAATGATAGCAGAGAAGGAAAGAGATGATTCCCATCTCCCTACGCGCGTGAATCCGAGGTTTGGCACTGGCACTGGTGTCGAAGATGGTAGATAAAAGGGAACTCTTTGCATCTGTAAATGTCATTCGGTGTTTACTATTAGTTTGTGTGTCGCGTTTGTATCTAAACCGTGATTTCTCCGCTGCCTACCCATCAGTAGTTTGTTGTTTTTCTTTTCTTGTTTCTAGTTCTATGTGTTGCTATTGTCGTCCTTTTTTTTCTTTTAGTGTATAATCGTAGTAGAAAGAATTTCGTGTGTCATTTTTGTAAATGAAACGTTGTCGTCGTCGTCCTCATCGTGTTGATTTAGAAAACTTGTCTTTCTGCTCAAAATCAGTAAATATGAGAGACAAATGTGAAAAGTACCTTCAAGAATATTGATTGAATGATTAGCTACCTAAAGAATAGAGACAGAAAAAAAATCATGTAAGTAGTAAAGAAGAAGAAGAAGGAGAAGAAGAAAAAAAAAGAAAAAAAAGAGAGAAAAAAATCTACGAGGAATGGCTAAAAAAATATAAAAAAAATAAAAAAAAAAATAAAAATTTCCTTTCCAAAATTATTAACTTCAAATTTTGTGAGAAATAAATTTTCTCAAAAATTCTTCGAAAATAAAAAGAGGTTCTCCGTTTTTTTTTTTTTTTAGTGTCAGTATTTATTTCGTTGATTGGTACTGTATATATATATATATATATATATAGCTGTCTTAGGGGATATATATTATATATTTGCTTTTTATAATATATAGCATGCTGTCAAACACATACACACACACACACACACACACACTTCTCCCTCTATTCCTCACTACACATACATGCATTTTACACACCACGCAATCTTTTCAAAATTTATATATAGAAAAAAAAATAACATCAGTGAGCCTTGGAGACCTTGTTTTAGTTCTCTCTTTCTTCTGCGGAGGGGTCACTTTTGCGTCCGCTTGCCCTTGACCCCCTCATTCTTACATAAAACAAAAGCACAGAACCATATATATATATATATATATATATTGGTATACATCTTGTATTCATGAAATTTACTTCAAAAGAAGCTAGTATTATTATTATAAGTATTTTTAATATTACTAATATCGCTGCTAATTTTGAATTAATCCTCAATATATTAAAAATATAACAACAAAAATGCATAAAAAAACAAAACAGATGCGCGGTTCATCGCATTAAATTGAATTTTTTCCTTCATTTGAACATTAAATTTAGTTTAACTACAAATCGCACTATATTTTTACCCATTTTACACGCCCCCAAAATGCGAAATCTTATTTCATTTTATATTATTGAATACCCGAACGGACAAAGGAGTCCGTGAGACTATTTTTTTATTATTCCTCACCCCACCCCCCTGATTACATTTTATCGTGTTTCGTGTTAAAATTTATTTTGGCAGGTATTGAAAAGGTGTTTATTATTATTATTATTTAATAAATTTACCTAAATTTACCTAAATTTACGTAAATGTTTTGAAAATTTCTAAGAATAGAAACAGTTTTTGAAAGCGAGTTATGTATTTTTTCACTGTTAAACTGTGCATTGCGTTTTTAACGTAAATCCATACTCCATATTGTTCGAATGCTGATGGTCTTGTCGCTATATATTTCAGGATCAGGGTGGGGAATGGGGAGTAAACGTTGTCCCACCCACCCCGTCAAATGTCACATACGCGCGGTTCCCCGCTATCATCCTGCAAATACATTATGGATCAAAATTGTATATAGGGAGAAATAGTGTTATTATCAGCCTTCAAAAACGAGCCATTGATTACTATTTTGCTCGAGTTTCTTTTTTATCTGTTAATTAACACAAATAGATAAGATTAAGTGATTTTGTGCTTGAAAATAAATAACCTTTTATAAGTAATTTTTTTGAGGGGGTGGAGGGGTCCAAATTAAGATTTAGTTAATGAATTATATATATACGCAAATTCACTTTGCCTCATTTGAGCAAAATTGTCTTGTAACAACAGATAAATAATATTCCAAATATCATGTTCGGAATACTCGTAAAATGTGTTTAAAATTTTATTTAAGATTTTGCTTAAAATTTTATGCAAAACTTTGCATAGAATTTTATGTAAAATTTTGCTTAAAATTTTATGTAAAATTTGGTTAAAATTTTATGTAAAATTTGGTTAAAATTTTATGTAAAATTCTGCTTAAAATTTTATGTAAAATTTTGCTTACAAATTTGTGTAAATTTTTAAATAAAATTCATGGTTATAATATTTAATAATCGTTGATGTTGTTATGGCACCCCTGACGGTAACAAGGAATACCGTAAGCTTTGCGAGCAAATAAATATTAACTGAAGGATTGAGTCTTGCTCTTCCTCAAACTACCAACGTTTTTATCTCAAGGAAAGTCCGAAAATATAATTCAGCACCATTGCAAATATATATATATATATATATTTCTTTTTGTAAGGGGATAAAATAATCACGTTTAACTTTACTTTTGAAGTAAAACTGAACTAAAAATTCTATTTTTCCATTTCTCTCAATTTACATACATATATATATATATATATATATTCGTTTTCTCATTTGATTTCTTATTACTATAAAGAACCTGCATTCAAAATGATGACTCGTAGATTCGACATGGACGAGTTTGATGTAGCCGATATATATATATACAGGGGTTGGACAAAATAATATGAACACCTTGATAAATGGCGGTTTTTATTCTTAATATGGAGTTGGTCCTCCTTTAGCAGCAATAACAGCTGCAATGCGTCGGGGAATTGATTCATACAGCTTTTGGACAGTGGCTAGAGGAATCCTGAGCCATTCTTCGAGCAGACCCTGCTCCAGTTCCACCAAAGACGCCGGCGGTGGGAATCGGCTTCTGACCTGCTGCTCCAACTGACACCACAGATGCTCGATAATGTTAAGATCCGGGGATTGTGGAGGCCAATCCAAGCGTTCTACTTCACTAACATGCTCTTCAAACCAGTTTTTAACGACCCCAGCGGTGTGGATTGGTGCATTATCATCCTGGAAGACGGCGCCGCCATTGGGAAACAGCGTTTGGACCATGGTGGACCTGGTCAGCCAATATGACAGATAGACCTGGGCGTTAACCCTACCATGCAGTACTACAGCTGGGCCAAGAGTATTCCACGATATTGCTGCCCAAACCATCACAGATCCGCCTCCATGCTTAACGGTTGGGGTCAGGCAGTCGGGGTCATAAGCATCTTTAGGCTGTCTCCAGACGTAAACTCGACCGGAACATGGAAATAGCGTAAAGGAGGATTCGTCGGAGAAGACTACATTCTTCCACCGGGCCAGTGACCAATTCTTATGGTCATTACACCATTTTCTGCGCCGCTCAATGTTGATGTGCGAAAGGAAGGGTTTGGCAATTGCAGCCCTCCCATGGTATCCAGCTCCATGGAGCTCGCGACGTACAGTTCTGGTGGATACCGGGCTTGCAAGATGCTGGTTAAGCTCTGCAGTCACTTTTGGAGCTGTGGTCTTATGGTTCTTTGTCACAATGCGCTTTAGCACCCGGCGGTCTCGATCACACAGCTTCTTCTTGCGTCCACTATTGCATTTGTCGGTGCTTGTCTTTCCATGGTTTTGGTATGCAGACATGACCATAGAGACAGTTCCTCTGGATACATTGACATCTGAGCGGTTGTCACCGATGCACCAGCCATCCGCGCTCCGACAATTTGCCCTCTTTGGAAGTCTGACAGGTCTTTCATAACTGGTAATTCATAATTCACTCAGATCTGTAAAAACAACGTGAGGGTTATAACATGACGTATACACTCTCTGTTACGCATTTAAATAGGTTTGCCAGTCATTTGACCGTTTACTTTGTGTCTGAGCAGTCAGTAAAGATAACCGGTGAAATCGGCGGGTGTTCGTATTATTTTGTCTAACCCCTGTATATATATATATATATATATATATATATATATGGAAAAGAATTGATGGATTATATTTAATATGAAGGCAAAGGGTCTTTGCTGATCTAACGCGGAGCGGTGTTCTGACGTGGGCATGACAGATCTACACCCATTAGAGAGACAAGACCACCACACCATCGACACTCTAAAAAGTTAACTTAACCTAACTTACCCTTACCTAACCTAGCTTAACCTAACCTATGCTAACCTAACCTAACCTATGCTAACCTGACCTAACCTAACCACAGTATGACCACATAACCCACGCACGTATATAAATAAGAAATAAAATTCACTTCTTTAAACTTCTATCTAACAATAATAATAATAATAAGAGGGGGAGCTATGCCCCCTACCACATAATTGAAAAGGGGCCTTGGCTGGACCTACCTGACCTATCTAATTTAACGATTTTTCAATCTAGGAATTCCAAGAGTGACGAAATTGGAAAATGACTTTATATTCATCCACTCTTCGCCTAACCTTTGGTTAACCTTCGATTATCTTCTGGACGAATTGTTCATTCTGACGGAGGTCAAGCTTGTCACTCCACCTTAGACCTACAGTTTAACGTGGAATCCGAACCACGCCCCACCAGTATCCCAGCATCTTAATCACTAGACCACCCAGGGTACTTACCTTCATTTCAGTATGAATATATTAAACCATCCATCACTGTCAAATAAGTATTTACCATATAGAACAGTGGTCTCCTCTCGTTAACGCCAAGTTAACTTACGTTAATGTTAATAAAACGTTACTGCGTTAATACGAAGAAAGAACAAAGCCCTTCTCACCGAAGTTTCTGCTGAAGATTTTAATTACTAAAGTTAGTATGTATAGCGAAGGAGGTTATTGCTTTATCAATATACATTTAAATGACTATGGAGCGATTAAATTTAAATAATCATCACTGATGAGTAATTCTAAATCGCGGTTTATTTTGATTAATATTTAATTAAGAAGTTATGGAGGAACGCTTTACTTAATATATTTGTTGTAAAGTTATGAAGTTGTTGTGGAGTAATTTTCTATCAACTTTGCCTGGCTTCTCGATCCTAACACACACATATACACACTCTCTCTCTCTCTCTCTCTCTCTCTCTCTCTCTCTCTCTCTTTTGGGGAAGCGTGAAGGACCTCCTTTTAAGAAGCTTAAATAAGCAATGAATAAATGCTCCATTATTTTTTTATATTTTTTGTTATAAACTCCGAGCGGATTTGTATTTTTTACTAAGACTAATGAAGCGTTATTATTTTAGTCTTTTTTTTAGTGCTTTGTTGTTAGGCTTCCCTGATTAAATAAAAACAAATTATCATCGATGAAAACCAGACGAGGGCTCAGATGTTTATCTTGTAAATCGCCTTCCCATCGATAGACTAAACTACTGTATGTATATACTATATATTATATATATATATATAATATATATATTATTATATATATATATATATATTATATATATATATATATAATAATATATATATATTATATATGTGTGTGTGTGTGTAAAGACTTTTTCTATCTTACTTTGAATACAAGCAATTAAATAAATATTAATTAATAATAAAATAAGAATAAATAAGATAAATTAATAAATAAGTAAATAAAAAAATAGTAATTGACTCACGAATAAAATATAATATTAATAATAATAATAATAATAATAATAATAGTAATAATAATAATGATAATAATAATAATAATAATAATAATAATAATTTTTAAAAATTTGATTCAATTTTTATTTGTTTTTTCAAATTTTCCCAAATCTCCAATGTTCGTGGTACTTTTTGCCTCCTTCATTGTACCCTCCCCAAATTTTATGCCCCCCTGACCTCCGCTACTACTCCCCCCACCCCTCTCCATTGCTTTTATACCTCCTAAAACAAGAGAGCTGGCACGATTCCAAATGTATGAGGCTTCAATAGTGAGTTTTGCCTTCTCCACCGAGTGAAAGGATAATTTTCAAGAAGCCGTTTTGCTTCATCATTTTTTTAATTTGTTCTTTATGAAGTTGAACAATAAGGGTGAGTTTAATTTGTGAAAAGTAAAACTTGCAGAAAAATGGCACTGGACTTTATAATTGTTTTTTTCTTTTATTCTTGTTGTTAATGTCGTTGATGTTATTGACATTATTTCCACTTCTTCTTCTTCTTCTTCTTCTTCTTCTTCTTCTCTTCTTCTTCTCTTCTTCTTCTTCTGATCAATTTACATAATAATAAGAATAATTCCAATTTTTTTACTTTTCCAACTCATTCTTGTGTTCTACACTTTTTCCTAAATAGTTTTTGAGTCAAGCTTGACTGGAGTCAGCCACTTGATAATAATGATAATGGCTTCCATTCATCCCTGATGGATTCTCCTTGTCGCTTTTCTTACAAAATATCTCAAGAACCCAACATTATAAATAATTGCACTTTTATAACTCTTTTCACACTTTTATCGTAATAATAATAATAATATATATATACACTCGTAGAGAGAGAAGAGAGGAGAGAGAGAGAGAGAGAGAGAGAGGAGAGAGAGAGAGAGAAAAAAAACATTTTCGGCGAACCAAAAAATGAGATGATTTTTACAATTCAGATTAAGTCGCTGACAATTAAGCTGTCATAGAAAGAATTTGCACAAAGGTGTTACTGTCTACGAGTTCTGTCTGACCTGAGAACGGATGTCATTGCAAATCTGAAACATGTCCCGTTTTTTGATATTTTTTCTATTTACGCTGTTCTCTTAAATCTTTCTCTAAGTTCTCTTAAACTGTTCTCTAAACAACTTGGGTTTCTCCTAAAAGTTGGACTATTGATTAATTAACATAATTTAACCAGTTATAAACAGTTCTTTGTTGAAATAAGACCCAAATTTTGGTTAACACTGTAGAAAAAGTTGAACAAATAAAATTTAATTATGCCTTGAAGTATCTCATTAAAGTTTTACGAAAATGTCCTTGAATTTTTATCTTGTTTTATGAAGTTGAATACACACTGAAGTTCACACTTGGACTTTTTTTTAACTTAAAATTCATTGCTATTTCTTGAGGAAAAGTGTAGAAGCAAATATTTAAAATAATAAAAACTAATGTTTTAACGTATGAAATATTTATATTTCATAAATAAAAGCGAGCAAAAGATCAATAAAGTTGATCAGCAAGAAAAGGGTTACTAAAGTTGATTAGCAAGAAAAGGATCACTAAAGTTGATCAGAAAGGGATCACTAAAGTTGATCAGCAAGAAGGGGATTACTGAAGTTGATCAGCAAGAAAATGACCACTAAAATTGATCAACAAGAAAAGGATCACTAAAGTTGATCAGCAAGAAAATTTGACCCAATATTTCATAGGGTTAAACATTAAATTCATCAGTTTAAATGTTTGTGTTCATATTTTTTCCAAAGATGAATTCACGGAAAAAAGCACTTAATTGCGAAATTTAGAATAAGTTTCACAACATAAAATCAGATCAACAGTTCAAGGATACTTTCGCAAACCTTGAATAAGATAGATCAACGTATAATTACATCCTTCTTGTCGAAATCTTTCTAGAATGGTATGCCTTAGGCTTTTGCAAGCAGTATATATATATATATATATATATATATAATATATATATATATATATCTTATATATATATATATATATATATATGAAAATGAAATTATTAATAATGTTATTTGATCTGCTTTTTTTGGAAATCTCGAAATTCTTGAGCGAATTTCTCTCACGTTGAGAAATTTTCATACATGCGATTCTTGAAAATAGTGAAAGGATTTACTTTGAGAAGATTTCTGAATGCACGAAAAATTCTTTAAAAAAAATTTGCAAATTTCTTGAAAACACCGAAACTGACTTTAGTTTATTATTATTATTATTATTATTATTATTATTATTATTATTTATTATTAGTGTATAAGTGTAATTTTAAATGAAAAAACAACTTTCAAAAGACACATCGAACATACATTAAACAAATTGCCAAAGTTCTCTTATACTGTATCTTGCATAAATTAAAACATCACATTTCAAAATACTATATACTACTCAATCTACATTACAACCTTTTACAACCTCACTTCCTATAATAACATAGCAGTCTGGGGGGAAACACAAACCATTATATTATTTACCCGTTGAACGCATTGTGTAAAAAAAAAAAAGCCCAAACTAATCCAAACCAAACCAAAGCGTCCAAACCAATCGAGAACACGCAAGAATTACTTTAAAATCCTTAAAACCTATTAAACTCATTGACTTACACAAACTGAATAGGTGCTCACAACTTCATAAAATATTATGTATAGAAGCTCCTCTGTTAACTATGGAAGTCGTATCAAACAACCAAATGAACCCATCTAATGAACCTAAGACAACTTTTACCTCTACAAAAATAGGAGAACCCTCTTATACGAAGAAGTTATTATTTAGTAGAATATGAAAATA
Source organism: Bathynomus jamesi (assembly GCA_023014485.1). Lineage (NCBI taxonomy): Eukaryota > Metazoa > Arthropoda > Malacostraca > Isopoda > Cirolanidae > Bathynomus > Bathynomus jamesi. Next base: position 891,679 of record JAJOZX010000182.1, on the reverse strand, counting down.
GATTTAAAAGCAAACCCTCCTCGTACGAATTTTCGTATTTAATTAAAAAGAGAAAATCTTTAATGTCTATTTGGCTTCAATCTTTCTTCATCTTTCTCTCCAAAGTCCTATGCTTTCATTTCTCCTAAAACCTTTAGAGAAATCTATTTCATGGGCAAATTTCTGGTTTCTTTAAATTAAAAAAAATATTTTACCTCATCTAAGTTCAGCAATTTATATACAGGGTGCTCATAAATGTGGTAGTGACCTCGCCATATTCACTTAAGTAAATTTATGAACACCCTGTACTATTAAATTGTTATTTCGAGAATGAATGTGGATTACCGTACATTGTACATGTACACCATCCTACTTATATAAATTACGTACGTTGTATGTAAGTAATTATTGTCTTTATCGTAATTATTGTAAGTAAGTGTATGTAAGTAATTATTGCCTCATATTTACATCAATTCTTAAGATGTAATCCTTAAAATTTTATATCTTTATTGAGAAAAAAAATTGTAATTTTATTTTCTCTGTTGCTGTGCTTTGAATAATAAAAATTATTATTATTATTATTATTATTATTATTATTATTATCATTATTATTATTATTATTATTATTATTATTATCATTATTATTATTATTATTATTATTATTATTATTATGTTCAAATTTTATTTCCATTCTTTATATGTTTGCGTAACAGAACTATATTTATTCTTTATATGTTTGCGTAACAGAACTATATTTATTCTTTATATGTTTGCGTAACAGAACTATATTTATTCTTTATATGTTTGCGTAACAGAACTATATTTATTCTTTATATGTTTGCGTAACAGAACTATATTTATTCTTTATATGTTTGCGTAACAGAACTATATTTATTCTTTATATGTTTGCGTAACAGAACTATATTTATTCTTTATATGTTTGCGTAACAGAACTATATTTATTCTTTATATGTTTGCGTAACAGAACTATATTTATTCTTTATATGTTTGCGTAACAGAACTATATTTATTCTTTATATGTTTGCGTAACAGAACTATATTTATTCTTATATGTTTGCGTAACAGAACTATATTTATTCTTTATATGTTTGCGTAACAGAACTATATTTATTCTTTATATGTTTGCGTAACAGAACTATATTTATTCTTTATATGTTTGCGTAACAGAACTATATTTATTCTTTATATGTTTGCGTAACAGAACTATATTTATTCTTTATATGTTTGCGTAACAGAACTATATTTATTCTTTATATGTTTGCGTAACAGAACTATTTTTAAACTGGAATTTACTGTGATTTTTTTAATATTTGGATGACCTCTTAATTGCATAATCGGGATTTTCCTTTCTCTTTAGGACTGGAATTGTGTCCTATTCCAGTCTCTATAAAATATTCCTCAGACAAGTGGACAATTGAGTGTCATGTATGAAGCAAATTTACATTTTATGTTTTGACCAATTTGTTTACTTAACATTGTGGTGCAAATTCACAGGGTTATGTGCATAGTTTGTATACAATTAAAAAAAAAAAAAAAAAAAAATGTTAATAATAGCTAAAAAATATCGGCAAATAGTGAGACCCATTCAATTATTATGATTCTCTTCCTTGAGTTGAATAATCTTCTTAAATTATTTGAGTTAAAATTGAATTATCTTCTTAAGCTATTTTAGTTAAGGT
>JAJOZX010000182.1:847500-887500 GCA_023014485.1 Bathynomus jamesi | reverse complement strand
AGATGTGTCAAAAACATTTATCACACCCTTCTCGGTTTGATGACACTAAGGTTAGGTTAGGTTATGATGAGTTAAATTAAGTTAAATGAAGTTTAATTAATTAATTTAGTTAATCAATTGTCCTCAAGAATAAATGGCAAAACTCCTCAACGGAATGCCAGAACGTATGTCACCTTTAATTAATACAAAGGGGAAAACAACACGATTCTAAATATATTCATTCAATCAATCTATTATTATCTATTGACTTTTATTATCAATTCAAAAACTATGGAAAAAAAACCGAAGGTGTCTATTTACTTTTGTCAACCTTCTGTAAAACAGATGACTGAAATGCGATATAATTGGTAAATTTTTATATGCATTACTTAGAGTAATCGTAAAACACCAAATTTAAAGTGTAGCGAGTGATATTTGTTGGCAGCCATCTTTTTTCAAGAGGTTCACTTGCTTTCCATTCGTTAGCCATCTATTTCTCGTTACGAAGGCTATATATACACGTCGTGATCACCTCATTACGTAGCTTCACTATACTGAGGTCGAGGGCTCGAACTCCGATGATGATGGTAGTAATAATAATAAATAATACCGGAGTTAGAGTAATGGGCCTCATTAGTTGGTCTTTAGCTCTGTACCAGATAGTAATTCTCTCTGATTATTATTATTATCTTTTAAAACCATGATAAAGCTTCTTCTATGTCGCTTACTATTATTGCTCTAGGGAAGCTGAGACACGACTGGTTTTTTTTTGTTACCCCTTAGTAACAGAGTTTTATCTCCGCTATTTTCTCGTACTATCAAATTTCAGGTGATTTTTCTTAGGTTTGAATGCGGAGATAGTATTTAGTCTCTCTCCCTCTCTCTGCTTCCTGTTTTAGAACTTATAAAGCGTGACATAAGCCTTCTATGTGTCTTCGGGGATTGATTTCTTCTTATAATGGTTTAAAGTTTTAAGAATGATCCTATCGGAGTTTTTTTATTTTGGTTTTAGGAACGGTGAGCTTTCTAACCCCAAATAAGGGATTACCTTTAGGGAAGCGAGATAACACTTTTCCTAAGTTACCCTTAACGGCACATAAATTTTTTAAAAGTTCTTAATATTTTAAATTTAGTTAAAATATTCGTAGATATTAAGCACGCCTGAAAAACTTAGAGAAGGAGGGCGGAAGCGTCTCATCACTGAAATTTAAAACCAACGAATTTGTGAAAAAGAACCAGGATAATTGTTGTAATGAAATACTAGTTTCAAAATCCGTTGATTTTATATGCTTCAAGTTTGTAGACAAAATCGTTCAATTTAATAATTCGAACAACGGAACAGCAAATTACAAAACACACACACACACACACACACACACACACATATATATATATATATATATATATTATATATATATATATATATATATATATATATATATATATATATATAATATATATATATATATGAATCTTCCCTTCACTGAAATATAAAAAAATGAATCTGTAAAAACAAATTCAGGCAAACTGTAATAATGAAATATCAGTCTCAGAATCCGTAGATTTTATATGTTTTCAGTCGATAAGCAAAATAGTTCAGTAATTGGTAAACATATGCACGAATTCACGAATTACTCCATTATTCGAGGGAAAGAAATTACAGGAGTTCTCCTCCAGCAGGAACCTAACTCGGAGAAGGGGGGTACTGCTATCCTAGAGCCCATGTTAACGACGTCACAGACTCCATAGGCGAGTTTTGTAAAAATGCTGATCAAAGTACGATATATATTCTGCGTGTTGGGACTAACGATGTTAAAGTTTCTACGTCAGAGGAGCTCATAGAGAACTACAAGCGGCTGATGCAGATTCTAAAGGATAAGCCTAATAATTTTTTTTTTCAGGAATTAATCCTAGAAGAGCAGGATCCGAGGACTTTTTCAGCAAAGCTACCTACATGAATAATATTTTTAAGTCTCTTCGCCAACAGGAAAATGTTGAATTCGTTGATTTGTCGAGTAATTTTTTATAATAAAAAGGATTCATTTTTGCGTGATGGTCTTCACCTGAATTGCGTTTGAACAGCTTATCTTGATAGACTGTTTTATAGCTCTGCGATGGCTTTACAAGGTAAAAACCACGAAACTCCTACGCAATTGACCAGCCTAATATAAATTTTCCTTATAGTGAAGGACTACCCCCAGGAAGAACCTTGAGATTCTACAGTGGTATTCAAAGATTAATAAATGTACTCAATATATTTTGCCCCACCTTTTTTTTCTTTCTAAGTTTTCTTGTAAGTTCCAGAAATTTTGTACACAAGTGGTTACATACCTTTTTTACAAGTTTTTATCTTTCCACATAGTCTCCATCCTTTTCTACAGCTTTCCTCCACCTCGAAAGAAGGGCCCTTATTCCTTGCTGGTAAAAGTCCGCTGGGTTCCGCTGGAGCCAACTCTTAACCTCCTCAATAACCTCATCGTCATTTTGAAACTTTCTACCACGAATAGCACCCTTCATTGGCCCATACGAATGGAAGTCTGAAGGTGCCAGATCTGGGATGTATGGAGGGTGGGGTAACACAGTCAAGCACATTTTTGTGATGGCCTCTCTTGTTTGCGAACTGTTGTGTGGTCTTGCGTTATCATGCAAAAGAATGACGTCTTCCAGTTTTCTCTCCGGTCGAACTCGCTTTATACGTCTCTGGAGTCTCTGTAGGGTAGCAATATATGCCCCCGAGTTGATTGTTTGTCCTTTCTTCATAATGTCCACCAGAATCACCCCTTTCATGTCCCAGAAGATGGTGGCCATAACCTTTCCTGCAGAGGGAGCCATTTTGAACTTTTTCTTGCATGGATAGTCTGCATGATGCCACTCCATGGATTGGGGTTTTGTTTCAGGTTCAAAGTGGTGTACCCAAGCCTCATCCCCGGTCACAGTTCGTGAAAGAAAGTCATCCCCTTCTGTCTCGTATCGAACCAACGATTCAGAAGCAATTTCTTTTCTTTGGGCTTTGTGATCGTCAGTCAGTTGGTGAGGAACAAACCGTGAACACACTTTTGAGTATCCCAGTTGCTGAATTATCGTATTCACACTTCCTTCACTAATTCCTAGCTCCAGTGATAGCTCCTTGTATGTGACGCGCCGATTTGATCGAATGATGCTGTTAGCACGTTGCACAGTGTGAGATGTGACAGCCGATGCCGGGCGACTGCTGCGTGGCTCATCATCGAGGCTGGCTCTCCCTCTCTCCGATGATCTCACACGTATAGACCAGCGTCCAACTGCGCTTCGATCAACAACAGCATCTCCGTAAACGTTTTGTAGACGTTTGTGAATATTTCCAACTGTTTCCTTCTCTGCGGTTAAGAACTCGATAACAGCTCTCTGTTTACGACGCACATCACTGTCAGACGCCATTTTCGAAACTGCGTTAAACATCGGTTTTATACAAGGGCGCTTAAAAGCGGTTTCATACAAGGAAGAGAGGTTCAAACTGGAAAAATCCGGTTATGTGAAGCGCAGAAAGTTCAAACTTACGGCCCAAAAGACATTTCAGCCCCATGGCCTATTATTTAACTAAGAAAAAAGGGTGGGGCAAAATATATTGAGTGCCCCTAGTATTTTACTTTAACACTCGGGGTTTTAGATTTAAATTTGATGAACTATTAGTTGTCCTTGACAAAAATTTGAGGTTGTAGCAATTACTGAATCCTGGTTAAGTACACTGACTAGAGGTTTTCTTGGACAATATCGTATTCCTCGTTATGAGATATTTAACAATGATAGACTGGAAAGAAAAGGTGGTGGTACTGTACTATACGCTCACTCACACTTCAAACCCATAATTTTAAAATTTACAGTAATAGATAATATAAGTGGGACGTTGGTTAAAATTAAGTAGAATTCAAGAAATAAATTAACTATAGGTTTAGTAGATAAGCCTCCTTCTCAGACTGCCAATATCGATAATAGACTTCAGGATCAAATTTTTTATATAAGTATGGCGAACATGATACGATAATTATGGGAAATCTTAATTTACCTTGCAGGGTGTCAGGTGGTGGTCCTTTAAAATCTAATTCTGGTCTTTGACTGTACGAGAGTTTGCTCGAAAGTTCACTGTTTTAAACGGTGAAGGATCTCACTAGATATCCCAATATTATATATATAATATATAATATTATATATATTATATATATATATGTGGTGTGTGTGTGTGTGTGTGTGTGTGTGTGTGTGTGTGTGTGTGTGTGTGTGTGTGCGCGCGCGCGGGCGTGTGTGAGAAAAAAATTGTATATGAATGAAGTGTCAGCGCATAACATCCGTAGACCATGAACGATGCCGTTAGTTAGAATTACCTCTCCGTGAATCATCGTAATTCCCTGTCTACTGATATATATATATATATATATATATATATATATATATATATATATATATATATATATATATATATAAAACCTTGGTTTTGCTTCCGCCCGAATTGTTTATTCTGACGAAAGTCAAGCTTGTCACCACCTTAAACCTATAGTTTAACGTGAAATCCAAACTACGCCCCACCAACAACCCAGCGTCTTAACGAATAGGCTATCTAGGGTACCCATTTATCTACCAACCAATTTTTTTTATTTTGTGGAAGCTGAGTTTTGCCCCGGGTCTCGATCCCCGGGCCGATGGATTCGTAGTTAGCGACGCTAACTACTACACCACCGAGGTGCATATATATATATATATATCTATATATATATATATATATATATATAATATATATATATATATATATATATATATATGTGTGTGTGTGTGTGTGTTGTGTGTGTGTGTGTGTGTGTGTTGTTGTTTAATACGCCCACACTTGGCCATAAAAGTTGTAATAACTGCTCATATCCCATTATGAGATGACATTTCGGGGCATCCCCTCAGTTCCTGTGCCTATTCGTCTTACAAAAGTCCAATTTGCTTAAAGGTCGACAAAATTAGAATAAATATTTCTTTCTGGTTTTAAATATTCATACATTCTACAGCGTTAATTTATTATGGGAACAACGCTAAAAGTTCTATCTACGTAACAATTATTATGAAAGATAGGATACTCTAAATTTATTATATAAACGCGAGGTAAAAAATTTATGGCATAACAATTCCGATATTTTGGAACAAATGTTTTAAATTTGTTAAAATAAATAAAATAAAAATAAAATATTATTTTTTTCGTTAATTGTGATAAACAATTCAATCCCCAAAATGCAAACGCAGTTGAAATATAGATGCAAACTTGAAACCACCTATTATATATATATATATATATATATATTGTCACACTTTCAAAACATGGAATCCTTCACAGATAAATGGGGAGAATAGATAAGAAAAGATAAGAGATGATAAGAGATGATAGGAGATGACTATTACTATTGTTGCTAACTTACTACTGATGATAATAATAATAATAATAATAATAATAATAATAATAATAGTAAATTTTTTACTATTTAAGAAGACATTTATTTGAGGATTAACTTCGTCTTATCTTGAAAATTAGAATAAGGAAGTAACTTCTTTTGCGGGCACTCGTCCTTGGCCCCTCCTTCTTGCATTAAAAAAAACAATTAAATAAAATTTTAGGCATCTCTAATGGAGAGAATGTGGAGTAATTTTAATTAATATCAAAATAATACAGGGTGATACACTCGTTGGTAGCCCCAGAATATTGTATTAGCGATACTCTGGGTCTACCAGCGAGTGAATCACCCTGTAGATTAGTCCAACACGAAAATTACTAAAAACATTTAATTACAGAAAATTATTTTGGACTTTGAAATTTTGAAGTTTGTAAAAGAATTTTTAAAATTACTAAAAATATTAATTTTTTAATATTTTTATAATGGTCCATTTTAATAAGATTATGAGTTTTGCTTCACATTTTTCTGTTTGTTGTTCAAGCGTCCTGAGGTCACTTTGTTGTATACCCTACACGTTATGTACCCTGTTATATACCCTATCATAATAATATAGCAGACGTTCCATTTTGAGATTATTTGAATTTTAGCACAACTTGATTCAAAGTTACTTATTTTTTCTTGTGAAAATTAGTGATAAGAACTTCTATGTGGTTTGTTCAAATTTATTATTATTATTATTATTATAAGTTATATATATATATATTTATTTATTTTATTATTATTTTCTTTTTTTGAGGCGAGAGACTTCGAGACTTTTTAGAATTTTCTTTACCTACAAATCTTTTAGTTTAACCCTTTAAGGCTGGAATTTTTTTGTAGGATTCAGTTAAGAATGCGTCTATTTGAAACGTCACCAATTCGTAACAGTCGTCGTTAAAGTGTTAATTTACTCTATTTTCTCTGACAAAAGATATATTACTAGAATTTTAAAGTTTTTACCATTGTCCTTTCCTACTTATCAGTTAATCCGTTTTTAAATGTTACTGAAAAGACGTATTGAAAATCGCCATTAAATTAATGCTGTTTATTTTTTCGTATCATAATTTAATAACTTAAAATCTATTAACATTTTTGAAGGAGCTTTTTACGAGTGTTTTAATTCTCGAAATGTTAACATTATCAGGAATAGATGACTCCCAGTTTGAGCATAACTCCTTATCAGTTATTATGGCTTTATGGCATTGAGGGTTCGAAGGGGTACGTCTCTAAAGTGAAACTGATCATTTTATTTTTGTTCTTTCAAAAGTAATGTTAATTTTAATAAAATGATTAATTAACATTAACATCAGTGACTTTGAAAATGACAAAATTAGTGTCGACGCAGTGTAAATATAAGAAGGGGCTAAAATGATGTTTTCGTCTATCACCCCGTTTCCAACATCACATACAAACCCACAACCACACGCACTCCCCATATATATATATATATATATATATATATATATATATATTATGTCTGCAGAAGAAATTTGTTAAGATCGAAGCTACTACATAAACCTTTTTTTATAATAATAATAATAATAATAATAATATAATTATTATTATCATTATTGAAAATATTTTTATAAAAATAAAAGTAAGATTATAAGGAAGACAACATCTGTTTCCTTACAGTTTTTGTCCTTTCCATGATGAAACAATATTTGGACAGAATCAGGACAATGAAAAATACAGAAAAAAAGACTTGGATCATACTTATTCTCGTGTCCTTTCGAAAATGATACAAAATTCATTTACAATTTTTTGCGTTTTATATTTCGGAAGTTCTGGTTTTTAGGTTAGGCGTTTCTCTGTGTGTGAAGTAAGGATGGGATTAGTCACACACACACACACACACACACGCACACACGCACACACGCACACACGCACGCACGCGCGCGCGTAGGTAATTGTTTTACATTCTTTATAAGGTTGCTTTTAATTGAAAGGAGATGTAAAAAATTTTTGGAATGAATTTCTTTTATTTCGTTTTTTTAAATTTTTTTTTTTACCTTCAAGTTGTAACACTGATGACCTTATTTTTGATCTCCTGACCTTTGAGATGTATCATTCAAGAGGCATTGTCAAGATTCGCTACTCTTGTAAAAGGTCAAGAATCAAGATACGTGACTTAAAAACAAATGTTTTCGTTTCTTGATTTTTTTTTACTTTTAAGTTAAAATTTCTTTTAAAATATTTCAATTTTAACTTATTTTTTTTGAGATGAAGTTTTTTTCTTTTCATTTTTTTTTTTTTTTGGAAAAGTTCTCTTCCGTTCTTCTCTTGAAGGTTTTTTTTCGATGGTGTATTTTGCTCCTCTTGAAAGTACTTTGTAAACAAAAACAAGAATCTTTTCACGGCCGGATAGGTCCCTTCCTATTCTATACATCTTCGTTAGTGCCATATTAATAAATCCAATATATATATATATATATATATATATATATATAATATATATATATATATATATATATATATTAAGAAGATTTAGAACGACGATTCAGGATCGACCTGAGATCGACCCCTCTGCAGCATCCCGCCTATATATATATGCTCTCTCTCTCTCTCTCTCCATTTATGTCGCCTCATTTGCTATTCATATCTGTGGTCATTTGTCATAAATGTGTTGACATAAGATAAGACGATAGTAATGCCACGGCTCGCAAAATTAAAGGAATGATATTTTCTTTTATTTTGGACAGTATTTATGCGATATATATATATATATATATGTGTGTGTGTGTGTGTGTGTGTGTGTGTGTGTGTGTGTGTGTTTAAATGTAACTCGATAATAATAATACACTACAGTTTCGTACATTTTAGCGTAAATTAATCCTCCTTTTTATAACTGTTGCAGTGTAAAAACTTTTAATATTTTCTATTTAGTGTCGAGCCCCAATCTCCCCCAAATCAAATTTTGATCCCTGGTTACGGTTTTGAACATAATTCGGTCATATTATGAGAAAGGCCGCGATTAAGCTAGTTCAGTGCTCGTCATATATCAATGGATTCATAGCCAAAAGTAAATGTTTTAGTTCTAAGACCTCTTAAACTCTGCTAATGATAATGTGTTTCTCAACATTAAAGAGAGAGAGAGAGAGAGAGAGAGAGAGAGAGAGAGAGAGAGAGAGAGAGAGAGATGAGATTAAAAGCATGACTCATACAATTCACGTGAATTAGCATTAAACCAAATTTAGGGTTAATAATATCGTTCGTAAAGATCTTACAGTCATCACGTTTAAAACAAGTAGTAGTAGTAGTATGAGAGAAAAAGATTGGATAATGAAGGTCTGTAAAGACGCTATAAAGGAAAATAGTTCCATAATTCACATATGACAAGAGAACGTGTATATGTATATATATATGTTACAGTCAATGTCTAAAATCAGGCAATTTGTAAATTGACTGTAATTTTAGGCAATGTGTCAAATTGTGATATACACAAAACCTAACCTAACCTAACCTAACCTTTCTGGTAATGCTGCATATGCATGCCCACTGATATTCCCCAATATGCTGCCTAAAAATTCATTAGGTTAGGTTAGGTTTTGTTTGTATCACAATTTGACACATTGCCTAAAATTTCAGTCAATTTATAAATTGCCTGATTTTAGACATTGACTGTAACATACTGTGTATATATATATATATAAATACTGTCTATAAAGATAGAATGTAAAGAATGATTGTCAGGAAGGTATAAAGAGAACAATGACTGTAAAAACGATATAAAAAGAAGAATGACTGTAAAAACGATGTAAAAAAAAAAAAAAGGAATGACTGTAAAAACGATGTAAAAAGCAAAATGACTGTAAAGACGATATAAAGAGAACAATGACTTATAAACCACGCAGAAATTAACCAAAAACCAGATAAGAAACAGGCAGGGAAGTGAAAGAGCCAGAAATGGCGATAAAGCCTAGAAGGGAAACTAATATAAAAGGTAGAATTAATACCATAAATTCATCTTGGGAGGGAAAATATAGAGATGGAAAGATTAAGAAGAAGAATTAGGGTTTAAAATTGCGGAGAACTCTATGAAATTTATTACACCTTCCTAAACTCCCTCGTTTCTCGTTACCTTTCCTTTCATCTGAAAAGAAAAAAATTGAATTTAAAAAAAAAAAAATGCAAAATCTTGAAATTGGAGTATAAATTTTGAAGTTAATATTCTTATTATGACGTTTTTATACAAATCTCGATAAAGAAAATGTTTTTTAATATTAATTCACTTGAATTTACTTATATATATATACAAACTCAGAATGGTCCCCTGAGAAACATATACACACACACACACACACACACACACATGAGTGTATACATACATACATACATATATATATATACACACACACGTATAAATAACATAGACGTGTGTGTGTGTGTGTGTGTGTGTGTGTGTGTGTGCGCTGTAGTGCTTGGCTTTTTATGTAATGAAACTTTACTGTATTAACATGATTTTTATTTAGTTATAATACTGTTTATACTGTACCGCAAACTTTAACGTATACTGTACTTTAACGGTTTTTCTATACTGAATTTCCCTTAAATGTATACAATACCTGTCTAACTCGGCAGCGGGTGCCTGCTTAGGCCTAATGTATGGGAAGCCGAAACACGAAATAGATTTTATATGATTTCATTGAATTAAATTTTTGAAACACAGTGATTAAAATTGGATCAAATTAAGCTGACTATGACATTGAAAGAGATAGAGGTTAAGTCGGCCTAAGTCGACTATAATTAACGAAACTTATATAAAAAAGCATTATGAAACACAATACGTATCGCGGTCACAACTCTCAGCGAAAATCTATGCGAAAATGAGGCGCAGAGTTGCCAGCTGTGAATTTTAAAACTAACTACTCTCTGGGCATACCAAATGGGATTTTAAAACTTCTCTCTCTCTCTCTCTCTCTCTCTCTCTCTCTCTCTCTCTCTCTCTCTTGACAGTTAATATAAAACAAATTTCTAATTAATAATCACGTCATATTGTATTAGAATTCCAAATCCAATTCAAAAACTTTATTCAGAAAAGAATACAAATGACAGAGTTGCACAATTTTTAGATATTTGTTATAAGATTAATATATTCACCGTACCCTTATCTGAATATGCCGTTGAAAGCTTGGAGGCTTTTTAGGCAAAATTAATATAATTTAGTTTATTTACTACAAAAATAACATTAATTCTATTCAATATTGTCTGTGAAGCTACCATTTAGTGGTTAGTGAACCAAATTTTACTTTTGAAATGTGAATTGTTAAAAAATTCCGCAGCCACACTAAATGATACGTATTTAATATGACATGAATATGATATGACATGGAAATTTTCATTTCGATTTTAGACGAATGTATATACAAAAAAAAAAAAATCACGGTTGGGAAACGAATAGTTTCCTTATCTTTCGCTATGTGCTGCTTATCTTTGCTTATCGCATTTTCGCATAACTTCTCGATCATATTTGTTCAATAAAGATTTGTTGGTTATTATCTAACCGAAAAATGAAACTTCACGGTGGGTGTTGGACTCGATGATCCGACCATGTACCTACTTATACCCCTATATGAATCGGATGAAGAGAGACATTTTTAAACATATATGGCCAAACAATCAAACTGGTATCGATTCGGGTATACCGTTACGTCGCGATGCTATTCCCCCAAAAGCCAAACGAAACAGCTAGAGTGGTATCATCTATTAAGTAATAATAATAATAATAATAATAATAATAATTTGACAATAATAATATTAATAATAATAATAATGATAATATCTTATTCCATTATTCCATTGAACATTTTAAAAATACAGATTCTGATTTTTAAAAATTCATTTTGGTCCCTTTAGAGAATCATTTAATAAATTCGAAAATTCTTTCAAAATGAAGTTTCCAAAAAATCTTTCAATCCAAGTTCATTTTAAATTTTTTTATTTTTTTAAATATATATATAAAGTTTGAATCGAGAAATAAAAAGATTTTTTATTGCTTTTGCATTTTCTTAATTAAAATTTCCGCGCACTTAACTCCTCCCCCCCCTCCCCGCACCCCTTTTTTGGGGGTACATTTCTATAATTTTTTTTTTATAGTAAAAATGTTTCTAAATACGTCATTATTTATATATATATATTGTGTATCATATATATATATATATATATATGATGAATAAAACCACGAAGAAAAAAGAAACACAAAGGGGTGCTCAAGCGCTTTCGTGGTTTTATTCATCATAAATACTTTTCACGTGTCACTTTCGTGAAATAATTTTTCATATATATATATATATATATATATATATATATATATATATATATATATATATACATATATATATATATATATATATATATATATATATATATATATATATATATATATGTATATATATGTGTATATATATAGGAGTCTTGGATAGCTTAAAAAAAAATTGCTTTTTTTTTTATGCTGTAAAGAATTGAAATTTGGATTGACACTTTCACAGTTAATTCAAAAAATTCTGTAACAAAAAAATTCCCTAACAAAAAAAAAAAAAAAATTCTGTAACAAAAACTAAATTTTGTAAAAAAAAAAAAAAAAAAAAAAAATCAGAATATATTTGGATTTTCTTTTCAACATCTTTTTTTTGGTGTGTCATTTTATTTGACGTATTTTTTTTCTATTTTTTTTTGCTTTTTACTTTTTATATTTGAGTGAAATCTTTTTTTACTTACATTAAATATTTAATTCCAATTATTTATATGTATATTTATACACACACACACACACACACTGTATATATATATATATATATATATATATATATATATATATATATATATATATATATATATATATATATATATAATATCAGTTATTGAATTTTATCTTTCATTTTGGTTATTCTGGAAATAAACCAAATGAAATTTATATTAGTTTTACATTTTAAATATAGGAATAAGGTTTTTTATAGAAATACAGAATAAATTATTTTATTATTTTGATCAAAGTACTCTAAATTTGGTATTTTAAGGTTACTTTAAATAATATTTGTAAAATATTTGTCTAATTGTACTCTTGTATTTTCATTATTATTATATATATATATATATACAGGGTTAACAAAAGTAATATGTATATACAGGGTTAACAAAAGTAAATAGAAACTGCAAAAATTGTCCTCAAGAACAACTGGTAAAGCTCATCAATGGAATGCCAGAACGTGTTGTGTCACCCTTAAATAATGGAAAGAGGGATGCAGCACGATTCTAAATATATCGACTCAATCAACCTATTATTATTTATTGACTTCTATTATCAAGTTAAAAACTATGGAGAAAAAAAAGGTGTCTATTTACTTTTGTCAACCCAGTGTAGATGAAATAATGGCAATACAGTCGATGTACTTTCCAGGCAAAGAGTACACAATTAGACGAGTATTTTATATTTATTACTTAAAGTAGTTCAAAAGTACCCTATTTGAGGTTACCATGGTAACAGTTATTTATTTTTATTTTAATCGATTTACAAAAAAGTACAGAATGTTTTCATTTTTCTTTTGCAGTGAAATAAACAAGGATAGGACAACGCTATATCTCTACCTACGCCTACTTCTTGTGTTCATATTTTCTCTTTTTCTGATTGGTGTATCGTTCGTACGTTGTGTGTGTGTGGTTGGTCAAATTTCAGCCAATTTGAATCCCTTTATCTTTTTTTGTTGTTGTTCCTTATACATCGTCGGCTAATTCGTTCAATTAAATTTCAAATAAGTTGTGTCCCTTTTTCTTCTTCAACGTCTTTGAGAAAAATATCTTTTTTTGGACACCTTCGTGATTCAGTGCTGTCCTTGAACTTGATGTCAACAGTTTTCTGACTCCGAACATTACCAGTAGTGAAGTTTGAGTGAAATAAAAAGAGTGAAATTGTTTTTGTTCAATTAACATTCGATTAACGTAGTAAGGAAAAAAAATACCATCCCTTCATTTCAAATAATTTTGACCTTTTGACCTGACCTCCGGAAGTTCCAGTCAAATAATTCAAGATGTTTGGAATGCTGAACCCCGTCAGTGCTGTTACTAGTAAGCTAAACTCTTCTCATTTGTTTTACACTGTTTTTAACTGCATTTAACATATACAATAGTGTTAAAATACATTTTTAACTATCATATACATATATATATACACAGTCGTGTACACTGCATATGCACTTATTAAATTAATTTTTTTTTAGTATAAATTCACAATTAAAGTTTTACTTAATACGGTTAAATAACTAAGTTAATATTGTTCTTATTTTATTAATATTATTATTATTATTATTATTATTATCATCATCATTATCATCATCATCTATTTTATTTTATTTTATTTTTTAATTAAAGATAAGACTGCACTTATATAACATAGTTAATATTTATATTTCATTAATTATAGCATTTTGTTGTTTGCACTCTTATGGCTCTTAATAATGATAATAATGATAATTAATAATAATGAAAACAATGATATTATTATTATTATTATTATTTATTATTATTATCATTATTGCTACTGAGTTTGTTAACATCGTGTTAACATTGTTTATTTTGCACTGCTATTTTTATCTGCATAACTATGATATTTTGCACTCTGTCAGTTTATGGCTGATGTTTGCAAGATTGCAAGACGTTACGTTTTCTAAGGTTTTATTTTTGATATGAAAATATATTTCAAATTTTATTGTTTCGTAATATTTTCTAATAAATATTTTTTTTCTTTTAAAATAAAATACTTTTCAATATGTATTGTGTGTGTATATATATTTCAGGATCTTAGGAAAATTCTGAATTATAAAGTCGGGCGTTATTGATGGCCCACTACTTGGATATTAATGTAAGCAAAGTCCGAATGTTAAGTACGAAATGTGAAATTAACAAAAAAAATGTTAATTTTATTAACAAAAATAATTTCTAGATTTATAGAATTTGCTTTGAACAAATGTTAATTAATCTGCATCAGATTCCTTTTCATGTTAATTGAGTTAAAAAAAAGATAATAATATTGACTTAAAATTTCTTGTTAATAGTATTTAAGTTAAATTCACTAACTAAATAAATTAACATCACAAATATTTAGCTTTTTAAAACTTAGTCTTAACTTCAACCTGTACCCAAATACCTGACGAAGGTCGGAAGGGGTTGTAGCTCGCGTAAACTAACTCTGATACCTGATGGGTTGTAATCCGGCGTTTAGATGACCCAATTACCTGAAGCAGTTGTAACCTCGCGGTCAGCCAACTCCTTTTCCATAAAATATATCACTAATCTTGAACCACAGCTGTGGTCAGCAGAACTAATATATATATATATATATATATATATATATATATATATATATATATATATATATATATATACTATATGTGAAGGGTTGACCGCAGGTCGATCCTGAACCGTCGTTCAAACTCACTTAAAGTAAAGTATATATGTGTGTGTATGTATATATATATATATATATATAATAACGAGGACACTACAAAACTACATAAATTGTTTAAACTTTGATGTTAATTTATACCTGTTGTTAAGTCGCTCTAAAACTTTGAACACACAAATTTGAATTATTTACAAAACATAATAATTACAATATTAATTACATCATTACATTAATTTTTAACGCTCATCCCGTTTCTCCTACAAGTAAAAGGCTATGTTTACGAGTAATATAGCTTTCATATACGCAATATTACGCTTTAAGGAAATAAGTATAAAATCTTTGGTTTTAAACTAATAAAATTTACGCATTTTTAATTATTTAAATTGCATAATTGTTTCATTATTGTAAGACTTTAACCTTAGTTAACCTTGCTTCCGCCCGAATTGTTCATTCTGACGATGGTCAAGCTTGTCATTCCACTTTAAACCTACAGTTTAACGTGGAATCCGAACTACGCTTCACCAGCAGTCCAGCGTCTTAACCACTAGGCTACCTAGAGTACCCATTTATCTACCAACCAGTTTCTTTAGTGTGTGGAAGGATGAACAGCTGGGTTTTGCTGCGCGCCGCCTGTCGTCACCGGGTCCCGATCACGGGGCCGACTCGTAGTCAGCAACCACTACACCACTGAGGCGCAATAGATTAGACTGGAATTCCTAATCATATTTTATACTTTTCCGCTGAACACAAACCAAACCAAATAAAAATTTAACGCCTGACGCCGATTTCTGCTACGTAATATTGCGTAGTAAAAGCGTAATATCGCTTTAATACTCTATATTTTGCATATTTAATGTACACATGCGGGAATAGTATTTTTCTTACAATTTACTTTCAAATATACGTGGCTTCTACACACATAAATTTGTCCTCTAAAATATTTGCTAATTTATATGAAAAAATGTATTTTATATTTATATTAAACTAATATTTATGAATTCTGTTACGATATTTATCCAAACGAAATTACAAATTTCTCAAATACAGGGTGTTCATAAAGTTACGCGAGTGAATATGGTGAAGTGTACATGCAATTCACTTGCGTGATTTTATGAACACACTGTAGAACAACTAAATCCTTTCTTCAATTTAAGCTTTTAAGTAGTCTTTGGAGATGATCAATAGACCTCAAACTATAAAATTTATAATATATGTACAATATATATATGTATATATATCGGGTCGGCAAAAAAAAGGGGGACCTCGAACTTTGGCTGTAAAATCCAACGTTATGGTCAGATTTCAATATTTTTTCACACCCCACAACTAAGTAAATTTCCTATACGGTGAGTGGATTTCAAAGAAAACTAATGAAAATTACGGATTTATTGAACATTTCTTTATGCCACTGGAAATTCTCCATTTACACTACTACTGCATTGTATGTGTAGATAAAAAGTTACAAAGTACTCACATATGGTGCTACCTTGATGTTAAAAAAACTGCTCGATATGTTTACCACGAACTTCTACAACCTTTTCCAGTCTAGGACGGAATTCATCTATGACTTTATTGATTTGCTCTTGTGGTAGCTCATCCCATTTTTCCAGAAGAAGCTGTCGTACATGAGCGACATTTCTTACTATGACCCGATAAATTCTCTGAAAAATTTTCCCAAAGGCCGTAATCGACAGGACTTAAATCAGAACTATTTGGTGGCCAAATTCAATAGTGCTACCTGGTATTCTTTTGATATCTCCTGTTTTATCGATTTTCTTGAGAAGCTTGTCCAAACGTCCTGCAGTTGGCTTACGTTAATTAAAATCGCTTTAATTATCAACTTGAACCTATGATTAGCAAGATTTTTCTGGAATATTCGCCATAAATCCAATTTCTCAGCTAAAATGCTAAAAGATGGCACACAAACCATAAAATTACCTATTACAAACATACTAAAATTTCATGGTTCTATGTACCGTATTTGCCGAGATATGAAGGATTTAAAAAGGTCTCCCTTTTTTTTGCCGACCCGTTTTTATATATATATACAGGGTGTGTATAAAGTAACGCAAGTGAAGAGACAAATCCGATTTCAACTGGTTTAAACTAGTTTCAACTTGTTTTTTAACTCGTAAAACCGTTTCAACACCTCTTATAAACCTTGCTATCGAATATACATTTGTTATAAAGCAAATGTAATAAATATTACCCCTCCATGTTCACTCGCGTTAATATAACTCAAATCGGATTTGTCGCTTCACTTGCGTTACTTTATACACACTCGGTGTGTATATATACAGGGTGGCCCAAAAGTCTGTGCCCCGACGCATTGTAAACTATTTTTTCCGGGGCAACAAACTTTTGGGCCACCCTGTATATATATATATATATATATAGAATATATATTTTTTTTTTTTAACTGCAAACAACAGACAGTATAATTAATGTAAAGAACGACGCTTGTGTAGAAGAGCGTTTCGCATAAGATGAGGAGGGAGAACGAACAAATGAAAATGAGGTACCACCCAGGAATCGAACCCGGGATCATCCGATTGCCGGTCAGATATGCTATCCACTACACCATGGACCTCGATCAATCAGAAGTCGTAATTCTCCTACATACGAGCAAACCAATGCCCTGGGGGGCACCTTCGCATGCCGTACATATATATACATTTTAACTGCAAACAACACAGTATAATTAATGTAAAAAACGACGCTTGTGGAGAAGAGCATTCCGCACAAGATGAGGAGGAAGAACGAACAAATGAAAAATGAGGAACCACCCGGGAATCGAACCCGGGATCATCCGATTGCCGGTCAGATATGCTATCCACTACACCATGGACCTCGATTAATCAGTAGTCGTAATTCTCCTACATACGAGCAGAAATGGCATGCGAAGGTGCCCCCTCAGGGCATTGGTTTCTGCTCGTATGTAGGAGAATTACGACTTCTGATTGATCGAGGTCCATGGTGTAGTGGATAGCATATCTGACCGGCAATCGGATGATCCCGGGTGGTATCTCATTTTTCATTTGTTCGTTCTCCCTGCTCATCTTGTGCGGATCGCTCTTCTACACAAGCGTCGATCTTTATATATATATATATATATATATATATATATATATATATACTATTTATATATATACACACTTTTTTATTGGAGATCCTCTAAAGAATTTCCTTGTTCGATAATTAAAAGGAGAGAACACGAATGAAAAAAAAAAAAACCTTTTGAACTCTGCTCGGCATTTATATTAAGAGATAAAAAGAATTCCGCCTTAGAGAGGGTAAAAATCTTATGAGGAACTGCACAAAACTGAGAGGGCAATATTACGTTCTTAATTACAAAGGTGTCGCTTAATAAGTGGCAAAAATTTCATAGTATTTCATGAAGGTATTTCTTTCATTTTTACGCCTTTACGGTTCAGTCTGGGATACTGTCAATAAGGCTGATATTTGTGTGTTGTGTTACGAAAATCTTGTATATTGTATTTTTTTACACTGTATGTCTCATCTTATTCGTATATATATATATATATATAGCTCAGCCTTTCAGATGTTCGGTGCGATGATTCCTCATTTCACGGAAGTTAAGCTTGTTGCCCCTCCTCTTGGGTTGAGTTGGCCTGGTGAAGAAAGTAAAGCGTTGGTTTCTTGCGCTCTCTACTTCACATAGCCAGGTACTCGCGGCTCATCTGGAATTGTTCTGAGCCAGGCGTCTAGTAGGCGTCCGTAGTTCTTTGGGTAACTGGTTGAACAGTCTTGATCCTCTCGCAACAAAACTATTTTCCTTCAGGGTTGAGGATGTCCCTCTGTAGCTTTTAATTTGGGGACACAACACATCCTTCCTTTTCTACTTTCCAGTGTTGTTTGTGTAGTTATAGCGTTCAAAGTAAGATTAGGGGCTAGTTCTTCCATTATTTTCCAAGTGTAAATAATGGAGTATCTCTTTCTTCTTTCCAGCGAATATAAATTTAACTCACATACCCTGTCCCGGTAATTTAGTTCTTTGCATCCATTGGTCTTGGCTGTGTTTCCAACAGTGTTTTCAACAGAGGCCTCATTATAGTCCTATCCCTTCTTGTTAAGGTTCTCAGTATCTGCCCAGTTATTTTTTCTTGCTCTGTTTGCTGCTATCTCATTTTGTGTTTCAAATTTCACGTCATCAGTCATTACAACTCCTAAATCTTTTGCTTTATAGTTTCTTTGGATCTCATGTCCATTTCGGGTATAGTATTTCATGAATTTTAGGTCCTCCCTTCTTCCGTACCTTAGTAGTTGAAATTTCTCAGTGTTAAATTTCATATTATTGCCTTCAGACCAACTGTAGATTCTATTCATGTCGGTTTGTAGAGATCCTATATCCTCTGGGTTTTTTATTTTTCTACTAATTTTTGTGTCATCGGCAAAGGATGTTACTATGCTGTCAACGATAACTTCCTCATCTATATCATACCATGATTATGAAGAGTAATGGAGCTAATACTGTTCCTTGTGTACTAAGCTAAGGACCTCTGACTCTGATATTCCTTGAACTTAAACGATTTGCTGACACTCACTAAGGAAATTATATACCCATTTTCCTACTTTTCCTGTTATTCCCATACATTTCAATTTATGTGCTATGATTCAATGGTCACACTTGTCGAACCCCTTGGCAAAGTCTATGTATATTACATCATAGTGTTCATTATTTTTCGAGTGCATCAATAATGTTGTTATAGTGTTCCATTAGTTTGATAGGCATGATCTTCCTAACTGGAATCCATGTTGGGTATCATTTAATTTTTTCCGAGTTGACAAAAAGTCAAATTTTTCCTCTAACTATTCTTTTAAATATTTTGGTGAAATGAGGGGTAAGCGACGCTGGCCTATATTTTTTGGCATCGGATCGATCTCCTCCTTTATATATTGGAACTGCAGTATGTTCGCTCTCTTGAAGATGCTCGGTATTTCTCCGGCGTCTAGTGATCATCTCCATATCCAATATAGGGGCTTAGCGATTTGATTCTTGCAGTTTTTGATCAGTGTGGCATTCCATTTGTCCGGGCCTGCTGCCGAGTGTGTTTTTCATTTCCTTATAGCTTGTGTGATACCATCTGTTGTGAAGTCAAAATCCGTTATACTTTCCCCTTGTAATTCTTCTTCAAAGAACGCGTTTCCATCGCTTATTAGTTTATCAGTTTTGGGGGTTCTGAAACATGATTTATACTGAGCTCTTAATATTTCAGATACTTTTTCTAGATCATCGGTAAAAACATTGTTTTCATTCTTCAAAGGTCAGATAGTCACGTGATTTTTCGTCTTCCTTTATACAAAATTACAGAAGTATTTTGGGTTAACCTTTATCACTCCTATAGCGTCATCTTCTTCCTCTGTATGGTTCTCAATTAGACCCTATATGACGCAATCTATACTCTCCAGTTTATCATTTAATATTTTTCTGATGTTGTTGCCTTTGCAGTTTCTTAATTTTACAGTCACTCTTTTTTCTCTTGCGGAACATTGACTTCTTTTGTCTCTCGAACCGCTTCTCTTTCCTCTTTGCTGTTTTTTTGGAACATGTCTTTCCACAATTTATAACGTTTTCTGTTCTAGGGTAATTAGCATCTCTTACGTTGTCTTGTCCTGAAAGATGGTTCGCCAGTCTATTGCTTCCATGCTGGATGCAATACCTTCCCAATTTATAGTCTTGGAGTGAAAATTAAAAACTTTGAATTTGCCTCTTTCTATTGCGTGTGTTGTTTTCTTTCCTGTTGCGTTTATATTGGTTGTTATTTCAATAATGTTATGATCTGATATTATAGTTGGGGATATTTCTCTGTTATCAATTAGGTTGCTGTTGTTTGTGAATAACAAATCTAGGCAGTTGTTTTTTCTTGTATTTTCTGTTATTTCTTGTTAACATAAATTTATTAACTGGAGCTAGCAGCATTTTTTGCCTGCTCCTGGTCTTCCCGTGTGCCTCCTTATCTTCGTTTATACATATATCCCTTCCTATCCTTTTATATTTTATAAATGGGAAATTGAAATCACCACAGAGAATAATATTTGGGGTTGGGGAGTGTAGATCTTTCACCCAGGTCCTGACCTCTGTCATGGTATCTGAGAATTTTGTAGTTCGAGTGTTCCGGGTTCGATATAATACAATTAGTACATGTCTAATTTTTCAACATGTACTGCTACTAATTCTACGTAATTGTTTGAAGTATTTATGGTCATTTCTGCCATATATTTTTGTGTGTATAAATAGCTATCCTCCCTTTCGTTATATATATATATATATATATATATATATATATATATATATATATATATATATATATATATATATATATATATATCTTTTTATGAGGAATGAGCAATTTTAATTCTCAGAGTCGACCTATGTTCGACCCCTTTGCAGCATCTGGACTTGTTTGAATGATTTTTTTTATGATACCTATCTATCTACTAACCAATGGAATGATGATTACATGAGTGTGAGATGCACGCCGGCTACTCTCACGGGAATTAAACTCGGCTAATGGATTCGTGTGTATATATATATATATATATATATATATATATATATATATATATATATATATAATAAAGATACAAAGACATTACAAAGAAATATACTTTAAAAGCCAATTTAAACAACAACGTTATTTTTGGGGTATGTTGACCTACCATCAATACGGAAACGAATTAAAACTAGCTTCGTTCGTAGTTAAGAAATAATGCGTTCTGCTCTGAAAATATAATTGTAATCTCTCCTAATTCCTCGTTGCACTTAAAACAAAACAAACGTTCTCAGTCTGAGAGTCGTTGGAACAAAAATGGAGATAATGAACAACCGCTGCTCAGATGTGAAATGTTTGCCAAAATAATCACCAACTAATGTCTTTATGAGGGGATAAACTGGCTGTGTCATCTGCGTTCCACTCGCTGAGGAGAATGCAGTTGGCAGTTAGCAGTCTTATTCACACACACACACACACACACACACACACACACACACACACACACAAGGTGGGTCATAAGGCGTTTTACCGAAGTGCACCGCACGAGTTTATTTTCCGGTAAAGAGACTTATGGTCCACCCTGTATATATATAATTAAAGGAGGGTTTCATATAAAAACACCTTTAATGACATTGACGCAGAACTTAAAGTTTTTAGGGCCGCCACCGCAATCTCCTCATTAATTTTATCGCTCGAAGATAAGTTTAATTATAATGTTCTTATTCAGTTTTTACACTGAATTAGCGATGAGGAATTTCGTCATATTTTTATTTATTATTTAATTAATTAATAATAATTAACAATTATGACCTTTATAGAAATTTAAGTAATTAATAATAATTAATAATTATGACCTTTATAGAAAAGAAAGAATTATATCTAAAGTTTAAATGAATTCAATTCACAATATTACGATATCGCGAGACACTAATTTAGCCTTGAATAATTTTCAGTCTTTAAATATTTGGAGAACTGAGTTCAAAATGTCATATAAGCGGTCAAGATCAGTGATATAGTCGAGACCACCATGACCGAGACGGAGGCCTAAGCACTCGAGACCGAGACCGAGACCTAAGTACCCGAGACCGAGACCTAAGCACCCAAGACTGAGACCGAGAACTAAGCACTCGACACCGAGACCGAGAACTAAACACTCGACACCGAGACTGAGACCTAAGCACCAAGACCGAGAACTAAGCACTCGAGATCGAGATTAAGACCTAAGCACCCGAGACCGAGATCAGAAAAGAAAAAGGTCTCGAGACCGAGCTCGAAACCGAGACCATGTGCAATTTTTGTAGGTATTCAATCTTGTGTAATGCCTAATTCCTAAGCTCTGTATTTCACATTCGGAATAAAGATTCTAAAGAGGTTATCGAGCAACAACTGCAAAATTTACTCATAATTTATTCACAAATTCATAATTTGCGACATTTTTCAGTAGTTAACTGACTACTTAAAACAAGATAAGTGTTCGTTGCACTTCATGCACATCACATTGATGTAGTCGAGATCACCATGGCCGAGACCCAGACTCAGACCGAGACCGAGACTGAGACCAGAAAAAAGGGTCTCGAGACCGGTTTCGGGTCCTACATCACTGATCAAGATATTAGCTTATCTCCTACTTACTTATTAGACGTCTTGTGAATGATGTTATTATTATATAACGTATGCAGTACTTACCCAGTTATCTGTGATTCACTCAACGGTGAATCGAGTTAAGTGTGATTTGGCGCGATGTTTACATCCGTGACTCGCGTCTCGCCAGCCCACCACAACGTGCCTCAGTCAATGTCGCTTCATAGAGTACACATGTGCTCTTGTGGCTTCCCATATCTTCACGCCTTGTGGTGAGTATAAAGTGTTTAATTATATATAAGAGAATAATATGTGTGTAGTGGCGTGCGAGGTAGGAGGCCAGTCAGTGATAGGTGTAGCAGCAGCGGTTGCACCACCCACACACGGCGCCCGCGGAATATACTGAGTTAACCGTGCAATCATATTATCCATGATCATGGCCCGCGCCTCAATCACGGATAACTGAGTAGTGTTTATTTTATAAAAAATAACTTAGATTGAATATTCCGCTTTTTATGTTCTAAGTCTTCGTCTAATTAGTGAAATTTACACATAAAATAGTAAATAGTAAATAGTAAGAACCAATCAGAACTCTGTTTAAAAATTCAATTAATTTCTTTTGTTATTATTATGAAAAATAAATTACTTATTTGTTTCTGTTATATATATATATATATATATATATGTGTGTGTGTGTGTGTGTGTGTGTGTGGAATATCATGCATGAACACGTACAAATTTGTATAATGCAAAAATTGTCCACAACAGGATTCGAACCGACTACCTCTTGAAAAGAAGGTGAGGGCGCTAGCCACTACACTTCGACGAACTAAAAGTTACCGCAACCTATCATGCATTTACGCAATCTAGGAAACACATAACGCTTTTGTGTTCAGAGGCAGGAAAGCGCTATGCGTTTCCTAAATGTGTGTGTGTGTGTGTGTGTGTGTGTGTGTGTGTGTTCTCAGCTACTTTACATCATCGTGACACGAACGTGCGCTGACTGAATGACGTTAGCAGTCGCCATAAATTAAGACTTATTTTTTACTGAAAATCATTACATAGCAAGACAAACGTGATACATTGAAAATGAGATTAGGTTCAGTTAAGTTAATTAGATTCTTTAGATTAGGTTAAATGTCGCCATCCACAACTGAAAATGGTAACCATGGCTGTGTGTGTGTGTGTGTGTGTGTGTAAAAGTGCCGGTTAATTTGATGTACTGTGACCAGTAGGAATAAAATGAGCATCCACTATATTCGTGTGAGTAATTTTATTCCCGTAAGAAATTTTATTCCCGTGAGTAATTTTATTCATGTGCATAATTTTATTCCTGTAAGTAATTTTATTCCCGTGAGTTATTTTATTCCTGTGAGTAATTTTATTCATGTGGATAATTTTATTCCTGTGAGTAATTTTATTCCCGTGAGTTATTTTATTCCTGCGTGACTCTGTAAACATTTTTAAATTCCATTCGTAATAAAACTTTTCCGTATTGATTTTACATCTCATTCACGTCATAATTCTTGATTAGTAGACATATTTCCCGACATTTTTAACCAATTAATTCAAAATTAATTTTAATTTACCCTTCAATGTAGCTCCTTTTTAAAAATTTACCTACTCCAAATGGGATCAGCATAATTAAGTTAAAATTTGGTCATTACTCACTTTGGTTGAATTTATAACCTTCATAATAACGTAATGTTAACGATGGGGTTTTTTGGTAGCTTTTCCGTCATGGCGGTAATTTAAGAATAAATAGGTTTTAATATTCTGATAAATGTATATAGGTTTTTTTTACTTACGGGGGGGGTGGGGAGGAGTATTTTAAATAAATAAAGTTTAGTAATTTTTCTTTTCGTAAAATATTTTTCGAACCTTTAATATATACTTTATTCTTATAATTAAATTTTCGCTCCATTTCATTTCGTCATATAATTTCTATGTATTTTTTTTAATATAATTTGTTTTGGGCCTAAGGCATATTTTTAAAACTTTTCACGGAGAATGTAATGCGATTTATTTCTTTTTTCTTTTTATACAAGCGCTTTCGTGCTCTGTTTCTTCTTTTTATTTTCAGTATTCTTAGTGATGCTTACTTCCCTTTATAGCCCTTACAGTAAGCGTAGTTACAGCGAATAATATTTTATATAGTAATGCATACACGCTTAAATACCGCAGCCAGCCCGTTGTTGATAAATCTACGGAGAATACTACCAGGATTTCATTAAGTAAATGGAACTGAAATTAGAGAGTTTGCAGCGATATGAAAAATGTAATCAAATGATTGCAAATTCTGTTGATGTAAATTACTTACGAACAGTACGAACACGTGAACAACTGTATACATACACACATACACACACACGCACGCACGCACTCATGAACAATACTCATCACGTGTTGTTTTTGATTTAAAGATATTAAACATTTCTTTTATATTAATATTTCATAATAAATAATAATGAAATAAATTCGCCCTTGGCTGGCCCTTCCTTCTTGCATAAAAAATATAATTACATTAAAACTGATGGAAATTCAGATTGATTAATTCAGTAAACAACAAACTAAATAAAGTAATTATTTTTTATTTATTTGAAATTAAGTTCGTATTTACTTTAACCCTTAATTCGTACCCATTATAAAAGTTACGTTAGCAATATTCGGGGTACGGGAGTACACCAGTACCCCGGGTGGGGTTTAAGGGTTATGTGTACTCCTTTTTTTTTAACACAAATTCTTTTTATATAGCTACTGCAGGCTTTGTTTATAATGAGAACTTAATTTTTAACTTAAAATTTTACTTACATTTTTAACAGTCAACAGATGTTAAAGCCAACGATTAAAGATAAACCTATCTATCTATCTATCTATCTATATCTATCTACTGTGTATATATATATATATATATATATATATATATATATATATATATAGAGAGAGAGAGAGAGAGAGAAGAGAGAGAGAGAGAGAGAGAGAGAGAGAGAGTGTGTGTAAATGTGTGTTTCACTTGTAATTCTCTCTCTCTCTCTCTCTCTCTCTCTCTCTCTCTCTCTCTCTCTCTCTCTCTCTCTCTCTCTCTCTCTCTCTCTCTCTCAAATGCTAAGAGTTATTAGTTGGAAAGTAAAACGATTTTTAAAAAAGTTTTCAAAGTTTTTATACGTCGAATAAATGAGAATTAAGTTTAGCATTTTCTACTTTTCTTATTTTTCTTTACTTTCGTTTCGTTGCATTTCTTGTGTTTCTGGTGCCACAGTGCCACATAATCTGCTGGAGCACGAGTAGTTACGACCGTGGAGAGAGAAGGATTTCTCCAATTAGTGAAACTTATGTTCCCAGAGTCAGCACTATATATATATATATATATATATATATATATATACACCTTTGGTTAGCTTCCGCCCGAATTGTTCATTCCGACGAAGGCCAAGCTTTTCACTCCACCTTAGACCTACAGTTTAACGTGGAATCCGAACCATGCCCCACCAGCAGCCCAGCGTCTTAACCACTAGGGCACCTAGGGTACCCATTATCCACCAACCAGTTTCTTTATTGTGTGGAAAGATAAACAGCTGAGTTTTGCTGCGCGCCGGCTACCGTCACCGGGTCTTGAACTCAGGGCCGATAGATTCGTAGTCAGCGACGCTAATCACTACACCACCGAGGCGCACATATATATATATATATATATATATATATATATATATATATATATATATATATATTATATACACACACACACACACACATGGTGATTACAAATGATCTTCCCGATTTTAGACATTTATTATGAAAAAAAACTAACAAAGCTACAGCGAAAAGCAAGATATAGAAATAAAGAAGAACTCAAGAAGTTTTATTTACAAACTATTGAAGTTCAATATGAGCTCCTTTTGAGGCTCTGCAGAAATCAAAGCGGTATTCTTTTTCCCTCTTTACAGAATAGATTATAAAATTATGAAATTATGCAACATTGAATAAAATATACCAAACAACTCACTGTAAAAAGATGGATACTTTTCATAAAGTAAAATGATAATGATAATAATAATGATAATGACAATGATAAGCTTTATTGGCACGATATAAATCCTATAAAATAATAATAATAGGCCTACGATATTCATGAAGGTAATAAACGATAAGATAAATCAAACAATAATAAATTCAAAGAACTAAAATTAGGACTAAAAGAGAACTGAGGCAAGTAATAATACAAAGTACCCAATATATATATATATATATATATATATATATATATATATATATATATATATATATATATATATATAGATGGTAATGATGATAATTATAATGACAATAAAATATGTTCTCAGAATTATATATTAATAATTAATTTAGAAGTTTCGTAAAGTAAATAGATAAACTAGATAGACAGGTAAATAGATAGAGATAGATAGATAGATTATGTATGATTAAAAACCTGATTCTCCGATTATAGTTCTTCCATTTTAAATAAGATTTTCGTTATTTAATTTAAGCCAAAAATTTTGGCCTCTGCAAACTGCTGGAACTTTCGTATCTTTGGAATCAAACTTCTCTTTCCTTCAATCCAGAAATTGTGAAGTTCTTTTATACAAAAATAATATTCTCTTTGAAGGTGAGATTAAAATATATTCTAATCTCTTATGAGAAGCCATTATTTCATTTTGTATTCTAAAACTTAGTCACCACCGGCAGTAAATACAAAATAATATTATGACTTCTCAATGGCTTTTTTTCTTCGCCATCCAAAGTATTCCGATATTCGCGGCGTCTATATCGACAGTTATATGTAACTCCTTCGGATAAAAATGTTACATCAGGGTTTTCTTATTATCCCCGTTTAGGTATTCGGATTCTATTTCATTTTATGGTTATTGTAGCCTTAAAGTCGATAAGACAATCGTTGTAGAAGTCAGTGATAAATATATCTTTTTTTTCTGTTGTTTAATAGTGATATTTTGCGCTGAAAAATCTTAATTGTAGGGAATACATTTTTGTTATTGTTAACAGAATTTTAGTTAATACAACATCAATTATATTTTAGTTAACTGCAATTTATGTTAGTAATATTGACGAAATTTTATGTTTTTATGAGAAAAGATAGGTCATATCACCCAGTTTTTGTTAATAAAGACATGTGGTCAGTGTATTTTAGTTACGTTAACGAAATATTTCAGTTTCAGGGTAAGGCTCCCTCTATATAGGAACTGTTTACTAACATTTTGCACAAACATTTATTATATATATATACCTGGTGGCGCAAAAGTCGCGCATCACAGGAATTTTCAGTGTTGATTATAATATATTAGTTTTTTCTTTTAGGTAGGGGATGGCTGCGAAATCAACTATAGACGAGAGGGTGAGCTTGGTTTTGATGCATGGAATACCAGGTACAACAAATCGATGAATGGGTACAGAATTTAAATTCGATTTGTTGTACCTGGTATTCCATACATTAAAACGAAGCTCACCCTCTCGTCTATAGTTAATTTCGCAGCCATCCCCTATCTAAAAGAAAACAAATATATATTATAATAAATACTGAAATTTATATTTATATATATATATATATATATATATATATATATATATAATATAATACTTATAAAATACTTAATAGTGGACTTTTTATTGTCTCTAATTTAAAGTAACAAATAATAATGAAACATTATTTATTTAGATAATAATAATAATAATAATAATAATAATAATAATAATAATAACAATAATAATAATTATATACTCAAAATTATAAATGCTTAAACCTTAAACAAAATATTTCCTCGTTTAAATTTACCTGATTTTTAACAGTTTAAAAAAAAAAAAAAAAAAAACTCGAAAGCAAAACTTTGAACCCCATCTTCTCGAAAATAGCATGACCAAATCGTTTCCAGGTCACCTCACTTCGCTCGCAAAAAAAAATGAGTTAAATTTTGATCATAACTTAAAACATTTTATATAAAGCCATTTCCACACTTTCTCCTTCGCTAGCTCCTTCCTAACCTGATGAGTATAGGGACAACAACCCCCATTAGAGGGGGGGCTCCAGCCAACAACTTTACTTAATTTGATTTTTAAATCAAAATGCAAATTATGTCCTAAACATATTCAGAAGACCCCCCCAAAAAAAATTAAAGTCTTCGATAAGTAAACCTAAAGTGACGAGTGAAATTTTTTTTTTTTTAATCAAAATATGAATATCGAAGTTCGTAGAAGCTTCTTAGCAATTTTATCAATTCTGAATAAGAAAGAGTTTGGTGATATTTCCATTTAGATTCTTTGCGTTATCAAAATTCATAAACGTTCCGATATAATATCCGCAACTATTTCTTCATCAATATATACGTGTATATATAAATATATATTTTTTTTGTATAGTTATCTATATATAAAATTTACGGTTAATTATTTTAAGGTTATCAAACTTCATAAGTGTTTCGATATAATATCCGCAACTATTTCTTTATCAATATACAGGGTGAACCAAAAATCGCACCTCATATATATTTAGTTATTTTTTTGTCTAGTTATCTATACTATATAAATTTACAGTTAATTATATTAAGTTCAACGCACTTTACGGTCGTTATTTACTGTTCGCGGAGTCAAAAGATGATTAAAATGCGTTACTTTTTAATTTTAAAGTCTGGCCCGATAATTAGATATAAATGATTGGGCGTCGCGTGTCGTAAGATCATCTCGTTAGCTTCCTCCTCCCCTTTAGCGAACCTGAGTCAACCAATCAGAAAATCGATTAAAGAATCCTCCATTTTGATTGGATCTCAGAATAGAATAGAAAAGATAGATGATAACGATGAAAATCAACCTGAATTCTATTAAAACTTAATCAAGTTTTAATTTATCTGGTGAGCGTTTACTTTTACACACACACACACACACACACACACACACACACACACGTGTCTATATATGTATATAGCGATGGTGTAGTATACGAATTTATCAGGTTGGGTTCGATTTCCGGCGAGGGCAGCCGGCGCGCATCTCACACCCATCTATTCATCCTTCCATTGGTTGGTAGATAAATGGGTACCATAAAAATAAAAAATAAAAAAAATTGAGGCGAGATGCTGCAAAAGAGTCGAACATAGATCGATCCTCATCATTTGTATATATATATATATATATATATATATATATATATATATATATGTGTGTGTGTGTGTGTGTGTGTGTGTGTGTGTGTGTGTAAATAGTAGGTATATTGGTGAATTTGCATCCTTCTTATATGTTCAATGGAACAGTTAGTGAACCATTCCCACGGGAAATTGCCTCCGAATGAATTTTGCATAAATTGAATTGGGTACTTTCAGGAAAATTGCAGCCAAAACTTTGAGAAGTCTTTTTCGGGTACTTAAATTCTTAGATACTCAAATTAGGTAGGTCTTTCTCGGGCATCATTTCTCTTTTTAAATAATTTCTTTTGTGGTTTTCAAATCTTGTTTTAATATTTTTATTTGTTTTTTTTTACATTGTTTAATGTTAATTTTATTGTTTTCGTCTTTTATTATTGTTTTATTATTGTTTTGAATTAATTTAAAAGGTTTTTTCCTGCATTTGCCTTATCATTGGTGGGTAAAGAAATTACCCATTTACCCAATTCATATAGTTTGTACTTGCGACCTATAATTAGCTAATATATATATATATATATATATATATATATATATATATATATATGTGTGTGTGTGTGTGTGTGTGTGTGTGTGTGTGTGTTCATTCATTCTTCGGAAACCGAATTCTTACGAGGAATAGCAATACAATTGCAGAAATCAACATTCTTTTCACTTTATTCAAAGACTAAACGTTTCGGGAGTTCATCTCTCATCTTCAGTAGCTACAAAGACAATGAGTCATGACCTAGGCTGTATTTATCTAAATATTTCTATATGACAATATTTAATATCAACAGACAACACATAAGACAAATTGTTATTAAAAACACATTAATTAAAATCTTCCGTGAACCCAATTTCAATACGTTTTAATTAAGCTATTGTTTCTTAGTGGGTGGTTGGTTGTTCCCGAATGCAATCTAATAAGCTGAAAGAGAAGGCTTAGATAGGGGCAGGCCAATTCTCGTTGATACCCACCCACCCAATGTGTTGATGATCCACAGGGAGGGTTTAATTGGAACTGTTTTGCTACCACCGTGCGATGCTATCTCAAATATCTTTGTATAATTTAGTCCTGTACAAAAACCGGTAACATTAACCAAATAGTGGATTTGAGTTGTCCTTATTTAGCTCACTTTAGTTTTAATACTAGAAAATTGATAAGGAAAGCACTAAGTGCCTATTATCCCCAAACTGAATTTCGTTTGGCTTTTGTTAATCGCTTTAAAATATCTTCATTTTTAATTTTAAGGGAAGGTGTCAGAAGCAGACGGGGTCTCGCATTATTTACAAGTGTTTACAGCACATTTGTCATTTTTAAAGATAAAAAATATTCACAACTTTTCCTAAATTTTATGAATTCTTTCCCCCTTAACCCTTTCACGACGGATAGTACTTCAAAGTCCCACCAGAAATAATAATATAAATTGCAATACAATCATAGGCGGATCCAGAGGGGGGGGCAATTAAGCCCCTGATCCCCCCTTCCGGATCCGCCTATGGCTACAATGCCTCGTTTCTGTAAATGTTTCTACATGTTTACATAGGTGTCCTCTAGTTGTCAGGAAAGGAGCCCAAAATGTGTATCATTTCAGTGACTAGTTACTAAAATGTTTAGTTTTTATTAACAATAAAACCTCTACATTTTGGTGACAAGAGTGACGGTATATGCTGCGGGAATCGTCCTTAAAGGGTTAATATTATTTTTGCAATGGATGTAACTAACGAAAATTAGGTTCCATTTTAAGACGTTTTACTTTCCATGTAAAACTAAATTTTTGACCAAAGTTTTTAGGAAATCCACATTTTTCGGACAATGTTTGATTTTTATAGTTTTTTCCCCCCTTAATTTTAAACTTATTTTTTGGAAAACATTAATTTTTCCGTGCCTATAAAGTTTGTTCGGATTGGCTGACTTTCCACCACGAAATGAAATTACTTGAGACTCCGCAGTTATACTATAAAACTGTTTCATAAATGCGTTTATTCTTTCCTTGAAGGAAATTATCGGCCTGCCCCTTCTAATTAAGCTGTACCAAAAAAGCTCTTTTATACGTCTGTTCCTTACGTTGAAACCCATCCAGCCTCGTTGAGAGAAGAATTAAACAATGCGTTGTCTAAACTTTTTCCGTTTATCAAATTTAGTTTTTACTTTACTAATCCTAAAAAAAAGCTTGAACCTTTTACCAGTTCAAAGACGCCACTCCCGAATTGATGCGCTCCAAAGTTGTATATCTTTTTAATTGTTCTCGATGTAATTGAGTAACATACGTCACATCAACCGAGCGTATGCTTTTAAGGTGAGCATCGATTCGCATAATGGCGTCAACTACAGATCCGGCTTTCATCTTAATGTAAAAGGGGAATTCTGCCATTTAGCCCCATACTAATAAACGCCATCATACTCTCTAATATAAAGTTCTTAAAATTTTAGCTCAAACGAAAGATAAGAAATCCCTCAGAATTTTAGAGCTAATTTTTATTAAACGTACTACCCCCTCCCTCAACACAGATTTTGCCGCCTCCCTTTTGTACATTACATAATAGTCAACCAACTAACCGGAAATTTTGGACTTTGTTTTTCCTTTTCGCAAAACGTAATGTGAATTGTTTAAAAAATTTATTTTGTAATTTTCTAATTTTTGTAATTACCTTTTTAGTGTTCTAAATATTTAACCCTGAAGATGAGAGATTATCCCGAAATTAGCCAATATACAGGGGTTAGACAAAATAATGGAAACACTCGCATTTTCGGTGCAGTATTTTCTGGTATAATTAATGGCGTTATATAATTTAATAAATTCGTATGTAAATGCGTATAATATCGAGAACATCATCTACTTTAATATGCTGATATTGGTATTTCCTGTTCTTGTAGACTAAATGAAAATATAGCGGTTGGAAAAGATGGCACTGACTGTGAAATAGGCATGATAGTAGGAACCAGTTTGATTAGCATCTCAGTATTAAAAGTCGCATAATTGCCCCCTGTATCTCGAAGAATAGTCGTCAAGCTTATGAATACATGGAAGAAAATGAAAAAAGTACATCAAATAAGGAATATAGTGGACATAAAGCAACCCTGACAGAATGTGAGAGAAGAACCGTAAAGCATGAACCAAAGACTGTCGCTTCAGACTTCGTTCATAACTAAACGAGAGTGTGCAAAAAGCAGTATCAGTCAAAATGATGCTATAAGAATTGTATTAAAGCCCTTCTTAACACCAACCAGCACAAAAACTCGAATGAGGTTGGGGTTGAAGAGAATAATGGGAACGTTATTATGTTTATGTGATGTAGTTTTTTCCCCATTTCTTTCCATGTATTCACAACGTCGGGGACTGTTCCTCGAGATACAGGGGCAATTACGTCATTTTTAATATTGAGACACCAACCAAATGGGTTCCTATTGTTATGCTTCTCTCACAGTCAGTGCCATCTTTTCCAACCGCCATATTGTTATTTATTCTACAAGAACGGGAAATACCAATATCAGCAATACCAGCATATCAGCATAACGAAAGGTTATTAAAATAGAGGATGTTCTCGATATTTACATATTTACGCATTTACATATGAATTTAGTAAATTATATAACGCCATTAATTATACCAGAAAATACAGCATCGAAAATGCGAGTTTTTCCATTATTTTGTCTAACCCCTGTATATTCTTCTCCAACCAGCCTTTGTCCTCTTTTTCCTTGTATATACAGGGTGAGCGAAAAGTCCCTGTGCACCTGTCCACTTCCAACACAGTGCAGGTACAGGTTCACTACACTTCTTGCAGGTGCACAGGGACTTTTTCGCTCACCCTGTACAACGCATTTATGTGTGTGTGTGTGGTGTGTGTGTGTGTGTGATAATTGAAATGTAGAAGCTATATACGTGAATAAATATTAATTAAGAGTTCCGGATGGTAACAAAAAAGATGTACGACTCCATTACGAGAGTGAAAAGCAAAATGCTCAAATAAAGACCGCTTTTAAGAAAGTAGATGGCGCTTTATGGCGGGCGAAAAGGAGAAAATTAATCAAGGATTTTCATTTCCATTATTATTATTATGCTTATAAGAAAATGATACGCGGATGTTGTCTTGGAGCCCCTAATGCTTTCTGCATTACAGGAGACGTTCGCTGACACTTCCAAATTAAGGAAGAATGATTGAGGAAGAGATAGAAAGAAGAATAAACAAAATACATCTTAGAAAAGAACAAAGAAAGCGAACTTTAATTGATAAATGTTACGACTCAAATTGAAACGAAATAGACGGCTTTGGTAATAAACGCTTTTGAAGAAACATTTGTACTTAATAGTGATGAAGTGACTGTGCAATGAGGAAGTAAATAAAAGGATGAATGAAAGGAGAGTTTAAATATTAGATAGTTTAACATACTGTGGAAGATCAGGCTAAGACAAGTCATAATACTAAAAACTTCATCTTATTTGAAGAGATCATTGCGAATTCACGCTTAAGAACAGACAATTTTAGGATTATTTATCAAAAGGATAATTATCCTATGTAGGACTTTCGTATATGGTGGCAGGACATAGAACAAATTATAATTTTACGAGGCCAAAATGATTAAGCCATTCAGGATTTTTGTGAAAAAATTAATTGTGTCATTGCTCTAATTTGCCTCAATTATATTTATATATATATATGATGCACACCCACGTGTTTAATTTTGAAATTCATTCCATACATACATATATATATATATATATATATATCTAACCTTTGGTTAGCTTCCGCCCGAATTGTTCATTCTGGCGAAGGTCAAGCTTTTCACTCCGCCTTAGACCTACAGTTTAACGTGGAATCCGAACCACGCCCCACCAGTAGCCCAGAGTCTAGGCCACCCATGGTACCCATTTATCTACCAACCACTTTCTTTATTGTGTGGAAGGATGAACAGCTGGATTTTGCTGCTCGCCGGCTGCAGTCACCGGGTCTCGAACCCGGGGCCGATGGATTCGTAGTCAGCGACGCTAACCACTACACCACCGAGGCGCATTTATATATATATATATATTATATATATATATATATATCCACTGACAAATGATGTCTTTGAATTTATTATCATTCAAATCACTACAAATTCATATTTAAATGCACTTTCTGTAATACGCATAAAATTGCGTAAAATTGCATAAAATACAATTTTGGCGGGGTTTAATTGTATATAGAACAAACGCAATTTTCTGTATTTCTATCCCAAACTTCGTTCACTAATTATAGACACCGTGGGAAGTTTAGACACTTTGGGAGTGACTTCAAATTAACTGTTGAATTAATACATACCTTGATTTTATCATGATATTTTTCCATTAACAGACTTCAAAAACTTTTGACTTTTAACGAATTTTTTTTTAACGAATTTTTTTTTTTAACTCATTTCGAATTTTTAACGAATTTTTTTAACTCATTTTCGAATTTCTAACTCATTTCTGACTGTGATTTAATCAGACACTTTGAAAATCTTTTACAATGCTCAACTTGGTGATTATTTAATGATCAGAATCAATCATCGTCAACCGGTGTTATTTCTCATACTCTGTGCTTTTAACCTTTATATAAAAACCATTTAATAATAAGCTTAACAACTCGGAAAAAAAATCGCATTAAATTCTTACAAAATCCGGCATATATCCAAAATGAACCCCCGCCGCGCCTCCTCCCCCCCTAAAATAATAGCTCCATATGCTCAGTTTATTCCTCGTATCTTTCTACATCTATTATAAATATTTCTGATACTCATAATAGTAATATTAGTATCAGTGCTATTAGCATTATTACTAAAATTTTCTCGTTACTAAAATCGTATTGTTCTAATGTTATACCTCAATTTAAATTATCTTCATCTCAAAAATTAGCCATTTTCATTGGATTGAAACTATGGAATGATTTAAATGCTGATATAAAATATATTGTGAATGTAAATTCGTTTAAAGCCAAGTTGAAATTTCAATTAATAATGGAATACTAATAAAAATTTAGGATTAAATGTACATTATACTCTATTACTTGTTCATTTCTCGTGTGTAATCTAGGATTAAATATACATTACTCGTTATTGTTCATCTCTCAGGTCTAATATTGATTTCTTCGTATAATATTGGTATCATACCTTCAATAATGACTTTTTATTTATTTTATATCTTTAATAATAACAATAATAATAATAATAATAATAATAATAATAATAATAATAACTTAAGATTAATACATACTCCAATTAATAATTCTTATTCATGATTTATATATTATTAATAATAATAACTACCTGTCCTAGTTTTAATTAAGAGCCCAGTAAAGCCTAATTAATAATAACTCTCTGCTTTATTTTTTATTAAGAGCCCAGTAAAGCCTAAAGCTTAAGAACCAAATAAAATAAATAGTGAAAATTCACAACTATTTGTGGTGAAACAAAACAAAAATTGTCCAATTTCATTTTATCGGTAAAAATTGTTCAACCTTAATTGCAACTACTTCACACACACACACACACACACACACACACACATTCAAAATAACCGAAAAGAGATATGACACTTCGACATTTATTAGATTCCAATCGTTTTACTCGTACATAAATAGTGAGTAAAAACGCACACTGTACGTATTTATGCGCACATATCTTAAAGATTTTGGGGAAGTGGGGGGGGGGAGGAAATGTTCTGGTAAAAGGACCTTTTATTCTCCGAAATTATAAACTAAAAGAAAGGTCTTATAGATCTTTTATATTAATGACAAGGTTCGGATCCTCATTAGTACCATCCATTATAGCTAATGGGGAAATTTCCTCTTTCATATATATAATATATATATATATATATATTGGTTAACTTTTTTTCGTTTATTTTTCTTTATTTCAATTACCGGCAGATAGTCAGAAAGTGCTAGTTTAGAGTGGCACCAATGTCATTTAAATGGCACTGTTTTGACACCTGCCGCACTGCGCATCTGATATGCTAATGAATGTCTTCCTTTTGCTCTTATGGAAGCGATTTCTTGTTTGCACAATGCGAACTTTGTGGAAAATTAATAAAAAAAAATCTCGTGTTTGAAATTATTGAAATATACGTCATTAGACATAAATACATAAATATATATATATATTATATATATATATATATATATATATATATATTATATATAAATATAATGATGAATAAAACCACTTTCGTGAAATAATTTTTCATATATATATATATATATATATATATATATATAGATATATAGATAGATACGATACCAAAATTATAAACAAATGAAAAAAAAATATATATATATATATATATATATATATATATATACACAGGGTGTCCCATAAGTCCGGCATCATAGGAGAAATTCATATTTTTCTATTTCTACAAACCATAATTTATGCTCGGGATGCCAATTTCCTTTCCCGTCCACCATTCTGTTCAGTGACGAGGCTGTTTTTTTATGGAAATGGTGAGGTAAATCGACAGAACACCCGCTACTGGTCTCAAAACAACCCTCACCGGTATACCTCTTCAAAGGAACAAGGTGTATCTCGGGTGATGGTATGGTGTGGCATTTGGAAGGATCGCATCATAGGCCCCCTCTTTTTCGATGAACATGTCACTGGAGGCACCTACCTACGTATGCTCAAGGAAGAAGCATTTCCCAGTGTCTTGAACGAAGAAGGAAATTTCCCAACATGGTTCCAGCAAGACGGCGCTCCTGCACATTACAGCACCCAAGTAAGGGAATACCTGTACCAACAATTTCCTGGTCATTGGATAGGACGTCGAGGGCCTGTGGAATGGCCAGCTAGAAGCCCGGATCTCACGCCACTAGATTTTTATCTCTGGAGCCACTTGAAAGCGCTGGTATACGCACAGAAAATTAGGAGTGTTGAACATTTGCGGCATGTAACACCATTACTCCTGACATCATTCACCGTGTGCTTGCTGACTGGGTATCACGTCTGAATTTGTGTATTGAAAACAATAGTGGACATATTGAGCACGTTCTGTAAATAAAAGCTTTTGTTTTGCCTTTTTTTATTATTTTTCCTATGATGCCGGACTTATGGGACACCCTGTATATATATAAAACCTTTACCCTTTGGTTAGCTTCCGCCCGAATTGTTCATTCTGACGAAGGTCAAGCTTTTCACCCCACCTTAGACCTACAGTTTAACGTGGAATCAACACCACGCCTCATCAGCAGCACAGCGCCTTAATCACTAGGCCACCTAGGGTACCCATTAATCTACCAACCACTTTCTTTATTGTGTGGGAGGATGAACAGCTGGGTTTTGTTGCGCGCCGGCTGCCGTCGGGTCTCGAACTCGGGGCCGATGGATTCGTAGTCAGCGACGCTAACCACTACACCACCGAGGTGCATATACATATATATATATATATATATATATATATATATGATGCAAACCCACAGGGAAAAAAAAATGATTCCAAGGCCTTTCGTGTGTATATGTATATATATATATATATATATATATATATATATATATATTATATATATATATATATATACACACACACGAGTGTATATATAGGATACAAAAATTATAAAGAACTCGAAAATAACATGAAAACGCGTGATGGATCTTTATTAATTTGTAATTTAATAACAAACTAAAAATTTATTTTATTAAAAACTAAATCAAATTGGACCGTAAACGA
The DNA here is from genome assembly GCA_023014485.1 of Bathynomus jamesi. Taxonomy (NCBI): domain Eukaryota; kingdom Metazoa; phylum Arthropoda; class Malacostraca; order Isopoda; family Cirolanidae; genus Bathynomus; species Bathynomus jamesi. Next base: position 848,758 of record JAJOZX010000182.1, on the reverse strand, counting down.
AGGGTATAATCTTATTTTTCATATAATCTCCATTTTTGCAGCCAAAACAACAGGCACTCCTCGTGGCACTGATTGAATCAATTTATTCATGGCATCTTGGGTGATGTTATTCCAGCTTTGTTGTATCACTTTCCACGGATCAGAAAGGTTGTTAGGGTTGTCCTTTTTTCTTTTAAGATGTGGACAATGTCCATAAATGCTTAAATGGATTTAGAGCGGGTGATTATGGAGGTCATTCCATAAGGTTCAGTACATTGTTCTTTTCTATGCTCCAGATAATTCGTGCACAAGTTGAACTTGTCACAATATGGACATTATTCACGTATGAAAGGAAAAAGTACAGTCTTAATAGCCCTTCTCATCTGTGGGAAGTAATACAACAACAACGACAATCATATATACAGGGTGGGCGGAAAGTAGCTCCCTATTTTGGATTGGTAAAAAAATACGTATATTATCTATTTATTTCAGAAGAAATAATATGAAAAGGTAGGCATACATGGTAGGTTTTCTCTAAAATTCAATGTGGGCTCCAACTCTTTCCACCAGCTTCTGGAGCCGCCCAGGAATGGCGTCCACTGAATTAGCAGGAACTCCGGCGGGATGGAGGACATGACTTCCCGAATTCGGTCCTCCAGTTCTTCCAATGTCCTCGGTTTGGTGCGGTAGACTTCTTCCTTTACCCACCCCCAAAGAAAGAAGTCGCACGGTTACCGCTGAAAAACGGCAGAATCGGTTCAGTGTAACGGTGTGGTGTGGTATGACCTCAGATCAGGTTGTGGGCCCGTTCCTTCTGCGCAACACCATGAATGCTGAGCGGTACCTTGCTATGTTGCGAAACGAGGTCTGGCCGGTTGTCAGCACATGGGAGAACATCGACGATCTGATATTTATGCAAGATGGCGCCCCTCCGCACTTCGCTCTTGTTGTCCGTGAGTGGCTGGATGCCCACTTCCTGGGCGTTGGATGGGTCGTCGTGGTCCACATCAATGGCCAGCCAGGAGCCCCGACTTGACACCGTGCGACTTCTTTCTTTGGGGGTGGGTAAGGAAGAAGTCTACCGCACCAAACCGAGGACATTGGAAGAACTGGAGGACCGAATTCGGGAAGTCATGTCCTCCATCCCGCCGGAGTTCCTGCTAAAGTCAGTGGACGCCATTCCTGGGCGGCTCCAGAAGCTGGTGGAAAGAGTTGGAGCCCACATTGAATTTCAGAGAAAACCTACCATGTATGCCTACCTTTTCATATTATTTCTTCT
>JAJOZX010000182.1:802500-842500 GCA_023014485.1 Bathynomus jamesi | reverse complement strand
GAGAATATGTGACACGTTAAAAATAGACTGTGAATTCTTTTCTAGGATGTTAAACCCTGCTACTTTAGGGATTGCAGCGATGTTGGAAAATATAAGTTTGTTGGCAAAAGGATATGTTTTTGATGCTACGTTTGTTTTTATGGGATGTATCTGGATTATGAAATGGGGTAGATTTTTAGTCTTTGTTTAAGTAGAGTAAATGGATGATTCGTAAGAGTAGCTTAAACAAATGATTATGAAAAACTACTAACGTATGAATGCGTCATATTAACAACGTCATTTATAGAAATGACCGATAATATAGCTTTATTATAAGTCATATTTTACGTCAGCACATGTCAAATTACAACATATTCATTTATGGAAATGACCGATAATATAGCTTTATTATACGTCATATTTTTCATATTTTACGTCAGCACATGTCAAATGTCTGTTGGTATTTGACATCGAATTATATCCAACTTATTTATTTATAAGTGACTGCATGAATAAGTAAATACTAAAAATTGAGAATCCTCAACATGGCAACCTTGACATTCAACTCCCTCCAATGATAAATTCAAAGGGTATAAAAAAAAAACCTTCATGATATTTAACGTCATTCAATAAAGAAAAACAATTATCGAAAAATATTATCTCTTTTTCATTTAAATTCTATGCCATTGACGTAATTCACCTTTGAGACTTTAAGGTAAATTGTTCCACTTAAATCCAAAGTGGGACTTGCATCGTACAATTATGTTTCAGTCATTTTCAGTTATACTTAAAATAATCTCTGTTTTTCTCTCCTCATTTGTTTGTTCTACCTCACAAATTCACGAATAACGCATCTCTCCTTTGTACCAACTACTTTCTGGCAATGTCACAATACCGCTTCCCGTAAATCAGCGAAGTTAAGCGACATTACGTTTGGTTGTAGTTGGATGGTAGATGTTCCTCCGCGTACAGATTATGTAACGACCCGTGGTTCGGTTCCCACCTAAAGCTGTAAGTTCCCTCCGTCAAATGACCTTTGGTGTTGGAAAAGGAGATTAAACAACCACCAAAACGGATATATCCTTTGTATGGCAATAATTATTTAATTTTGTCATTTTAGTTTTCAAATGCAACCATAACAGTTTGGTTGAGAGAATGTCACTTCCTGAGTTTTTGAAAGCAATATCCATAGGGATACGAAGGATACCAAACAGCAACAGTCCGGCTGGTCCCTACGAGGCTTTCTGTTTAAGAAGGAATGCTAAAAGGAGTAAGAAAAATATGGTTGCTAGGTACCATCGCAACATCAATGTTAAAAACTTTTTTCAAAACTGACTCCTTGCAGTATTCGAAGGGTTCTATAGAGCAATTTGTTAATTTGTTAATTTCAACACATAAAGAATTAAAAAAAAATTCAACATTACTAAAATTTATATATAAAAAAAGGTGTAAATTGGAGGTAAAATATTTGTATTTTTACTTAAATGTAAAAAAAAAAGTCATTTATTCAACTATTGGATTTACGTCCCAAGTGCTTATAGCTTGGGATTTACCTCAATCTTTCATTAAACAAATTGGCTGTCGTGAGTGACTTTCCTTTCATTGTTGAAAATGATATATTTCGACCGCTCAACTGTAACATACAAAGGGGTTGACAAAGTAAATAGACACCATTTTTTATATATATATTTTTTTTTATTTGATAATAAAAGTCAATAGATAATGCCAAGTTTATTGAGTTAATATATTTATGATCGTGTTCCTTTCCCCTTTGAGTTACGTAAAACTGACATACGTTTTGGCATTCCACTGATAAGCTTTACCTTTTTTTTTTAGGACAAACATTGTGGTAACTATTTATTTTTTCAACCCTCTGTACAGTTTGAGATCGTCATGACTCATCATTCTTGATCTATCATATGCACACCCCATGTTTCTTATCGACTTAGGCAACTGCATTATTCACTTCCTTATACACTGATGCTTATTTTCATTCTCTCTAGTCTATACATAACCTATCACAAACTACGTAAATACAAAATGTAAGAAAATTCATTTGTTATTTTCTATCGTCTGCAGTGTTTGTGAGACTCTCGGTGCTCATTCTTCCAGTCTATTCTCGTAATTTTATTGCTAAAGCAATCCATCAACATCCATATTAGATCTCCTGCTATCTCATCCGGTAAGAGGAGTTCAGTGGTGTAACAGAAGCCTTTGTAAAGGCCACAAAATCGACCTCGCGCGAAAAATGCTCGTAAGCAACTTCGCATAAAATAATAAAGCGTCCGACAATGAAATAAATACGAATAAAAATTCAACATTTATTACCAAGATAAAAAACTACAAATCTGGTGCATAATTTAGAGGATTTGTAACAAGCCCCGCAAAGTTTCTCACGAAAGACTTAATGTCACCTACTAACATTTATTTAGTAGGTGACATTTATACAATGAATAAATAACAAGTTTCAAAAACCCTTTCCGGCACTCACGAGTTGCCTCGAGGAATATTTCAGCAATCCCGTTGAAATATCAGCATAACCTATCCTGGTATTTAAATGAACTGCAATTTTTACCAACTCGACAAATAGAAAGTTTTGAAAAAAAAAAAAAAACATTAACTTTTTGCTTCTTTATTTTATAGCTATCTCCTTGTTATTACGTCTTCTATTAAACTTTTCTTCAAATGAAACTGCATTCCGAAAAAACCCGTTTTTCAGAACCATTTTGAAACCCAATTCATCTTACAGTTCATTTTCTAAATTCTCATCTATTCATACCGATGCTCGTTTTTTGTGGGAGGAGGAGGAGGAGGAGGAGGAGGAGGAGGGGGTTTATGAGCATCTACCCAAAAACCTTTCATATTATTACTTTTTATAATTTTCTTCAATTGAAATGCAAATTTCTCTGTATTCATTCGTTCTGCAGTCATTTAGTGTTGGTTTAAAGTTAGATGTAGACATTTTTATGCCTTCGAATTCTCTTGACGCTCTTCCTAGACTTTCCTCAATCCATTTGAAGCGACATTCTCTTAGAACTTCTTTTAGATCTGAAACATTTCTGTCCTGAGATGAAACAGTTTAAAATTTATTTTCCATCATCAAGGAACACAATAAACTAAAGTATAGCTCTTTCAATAACTTATATAATATATATATATATCCACAGGGAAAAATAAAAAGCTATTCCAAGGGCTTTCGATTACTTAACAATATGCACTTTGTCAGGAAATGAAGGTAGGATGTTAGAGGCAGAAAGCAAATATATACAGTATATATATATATGCCCCCTTGGGGCATTGGTTTCTGCGCGTATGTAGAAGAATTACGGCATTTGAATGAGTGAGGCCCATGGTGTAATGGTTATCATATCTGACCGGCAATCGGAAGATCCCGGGTTCGATTCCCGGGTGGTTACCTCATTTTTTCATTTGTTTCGTTCTCTCTCTCTCATCTTGCGCGGAATAGCTCCTATACAAGCGTCGTTCTTTACGTTAATATATATATATATATATACCTGTGATAGTTACGATACCTCAGCATACATGAATACAGGGTATAACAAAAGTTTGGTGAGTGTTCTAACTTCCGTCCATGAAGATATTTATACATGCTATATTACATAATTTACTTCAAACACTGGATAGCATTTCTGTAGAGACGTTGGCACACTATTTCGAATTTTCTCTTTTATTTCTTCATCGGTCTGTGGTCGAGTGTTGTAAATCACAGTCATAAAATGACCTCACAAAAAGGATCCCAGTGGTAAAGGGGTAGAAAACGAGAATGTCTGTGAACAGATCCACAGCTTTCTAAGATTCTGCCCTCCACGCAATGATATACCCAACCTGAAGCAGAGAAGAACAATGGAACATTTAGTAAATTCACGTGACTAGACTTTGTCACACTCTTCGCAAGAAATGATTCTTAACCGCATGAAACTAAAATACTAGTCTAAAATCCACGCATAATCCACGTAGAAAGCAAAGCTAATTTAAATCCAGACCCAGTCATTATGTATTGACTGGGGAAAAAGACATGGATCTGGTGCGTTTATCCCATTAACAAAGAAACAGAATTCTTTCCTGTCAGAAGATCCACACGCAAACTCGAGTGATTACATGAATTTATACGAGGGCGAATCATGAAGACAGCGCGGTTCCCGTCTCAAACGAGCTAATGAAACTGAATCCCCTTTTCGCCTGGATCCGTTGTTACCTCTCGTGGCTATTAGATTTATTGCATACAGAGACACACTTCGCCACAATCTATACGCTTCCTCCAAAGACAATATATATATATATATATATATATATTATATATGTCATACGGGGCTCGTTAAGGGAGATTGAATATAATTCAATGTATTTGTATTGTGGTGTGGTTGAAGCTTTATTCGTCTGTGATGTTTATTTCTTAGCAGAAACGCGAAATTGGAATGCAGGATATCATTCCTATTTGAGGGAATATGAAGAAGGTTGGTGGAACGTACGCTTATTGTCCTCTCCTTTCTGAATGTACGAGAACAGGAATTTCATTATGCCTTTGAGATTTTCAAACAAAGGAAATCAATAGGCGAAATGTATTTCATTCTTATGTGGTTTTAGTTTTAGCGTGGTCTTATTTTCGGGTTTAATGAAAAAGCTATTTTGTAAATAAAAGTAATATTAATAAATGTTAATAATTTTTTTTTTTTTTTTTTTTTTTTGCAATTTAGGGGAGAAATTTGCAATTAAGGCAGAAAAAATTTGCAATTGAGTCGTGCTTAGCTCAGGTCCCGAGAAAGTGAAACTAGTAGCTTTTAGTTATTCGCTTAATTATTAAAATAAAACCCAAAATAGATATAAAATTCAATTTTAGGAAGGGTTTCTGCTGCTTGAATGTCCCTCATATTGAATATTTTTACATTCATTTTAGATCAAATTTTCGTCCCACGCGGAGGAAACTTCTTTCTAATGCATAAATTAACATAATAAAATAATTAAGTCTGATATGAACCCCCTCTTCCTTTATCTAATGAATAAAAAACATATTTTATATTACTCTCTTAAGCGCTGACAGTATCATATAACTTAAATACTAAATATACTGTATTTAATTATTATGATACAAATGGTCGGCCATGATTAAAATTCATCTACATAACGAAATTATGGATATCGTATAATCTTGGAAAAAATATTACTCGCTTTTTTAGTGATGAAATTCTGAGAATTTATCAACATATTTTTTATAGTTTAAAACCCTTTGATCACCTCTACGCTCACATAATTTTTAAAAATTAAATGTATTATAAATTTTTCTTTATATTTTATAATTTTTGTCCGATGAACATTCGCTCTTAGGTTAATCATGCGAAGAGAAAAACTTTTCCTGTTTGTTTTAGTTTCTGCTAGAAACCATTTTCTTTATCTTAAAAGAAGCTTATTAATCCCAAGGCACCTTTCCAATTAACGGCAAGTAATTCTGGGCTGCTTTTAATTCCTTTAATAATTATTTAAAAAATAAAAACTTATTTCCTCTTTAGTACATTAAAATGAATAATTCAAAAGCAAACTAAAAGAAGGAAAAAATGCCATAGAATAATGTAAAAAAAAATTAAAAAAAATTTGTTAATTATAAAATAGTTTACCGTAAAAAGAAAATTAGTGTTTTGCTTCATTAAGAAAATTTAAACCCAAGAGAAATTATTACAATTTTTTTCAAAATATAAAAAAAGTATATATATATATATATATATATATATATATATATATATATACGGGTTGCCCAGAAAAAACTAAGCTATTGCTGTTAAGATTTTATTTCAGTTTTATTTTTGAAAAATCTGCAACAAAGATAAATAGAGTAAATTAAAAACAAATGAGGGGTCGCGCGTCTTAAGATACCCAAGCGCCACCACAGGCGAAAACGTGTTTTTGATGGATACCACTATTTTCACCCTTCCTCTATCGCGTGGTTTGGGTTATAATGACCTTACGACACTAGAAGTATGGTTGAAAACCTTATGAAGCGAACTACTTTTTTCACCTCTATCGCCAGCCAAAAGTTCACCCAAAGTTCGGCATAATAAGAAAATCAAAAAATTAAAAAAAATATATATATAAAATATAAAATATGAAAATCTATTCCAAAAACTCATCAACATCTTCATTAGCATATTTATAACTCTAACTTAGCCAAAAATGAACGTTCTAGCTCAATTAATAACAGATATACTATTGCCAGAATATTGCTGAACTTTGGAGGCGATTTCTGACGAATTTTAATTTTGGCGCTTAGGTACCGTAAGACGCGGGACCCCTCAAATATTATAAAAACATATAGAAGTACAACATCTTCTGCAGCATTATTAGTCCCATTTATATGGGGTCGCTGTTGCGAATACTTCTCCTCCACTCCGCCCTATCCTGCGCCATCTCCTCCGTCAGGTTCTTCTCGCTTATGTCCATCATGATGCGATCTCTCCACCTCATCCTCGGTCTTCCTTTCTTCTTCCTCCCGGGCACTTCCATAGATAATACCCTCCTCCCAGCGTAGTTCTCGTCCCTTCTCATTACATGCCTATACCATGCCAGTCTTCTCTCTTGAGCCTTCTTTGGTCCGCATGCCATCCTCTCAGGTTTTGGCAATGAATTTTACGGCCGGATGCCCTTCCTGATGCCAACCCTCCTCTTTTATCCGGACTTGGGACCGGCTGGGGAATGGGCTGGCTTGCCCACCCCCAGGCATATAAAAGCAAATTATTTATTTAAATCGTTATAAAAGCAAGCAAATCTTGACAATAGTAAATATAATATATTATATATATGTATATATTAGTGTGTGTGTGTGTGTGTGTGTGTGTGTGTGTGTGAACCTAAAGAAGTTTGGCCATATATGGAATATTCAAACTGCAAAACATGAAGCGAATTTTCTTACATAAACTACACTGCGCAACATTGCGTAACATTCTAGTAGGGACGTTGGCACTTTGTTTACGAATGTTTACCTTTAGTTCTTCATTGGTGCGTGTCCACGACTTTTAGACCACAGACTTCAGGTAATCCCGCAAGAAGTGAACAATCGAAAGTAGAGTGCCAACGTCTCTGCTAGAATATTACACATTTTAAGGGCATACCCTAGGCCCCTCCTTCCTGCATAAAAAATCAAATACAATTATAGTAGAAAATAAACGAATTTCGATTACAAAAAATAGAAGATAAATTTGAGCGATTTGAGATTATATATTCGTGGATTCCTTAGTTTAAATAGCTACACTATAAAGACCTAGTTAACTCTGGTAATAATAATAATAATAATAATAATAATAATAATAATAAAATAAGATGTGTATATACTCTCTGTATGTATTCGTACATCATTAGGAGCTAATGAAGTAATTCTTTAGTGAGCTGCGAAATGCATTTAATGATGAGCCTCGTCTGATACCAGTAATTACCATTCTGTACATCTCTTCCTTTGAAAGAGAATGCATTCCCAATAATTCTCATTGCTTAATTAATTTAGTTTGTGTAGATAATAAATGAGAGTCTTGGGTTATACAGGGTGCCCCATAAGTCCGGTCTCATAGGAAAATTTATTTTAATTTAAAGTTACAAAAGTAATAATACATTAGAACTAAAACAAATTTTCAAATTGATGGCGTGAGGCCTTTTCCTCACGAGTGTAACTCACTTTCATATTAGCCATTGCGTGTTATTCTACCTGCAACAAAAAAAAGCTTCCAAAACAAGACATCAATTTGAACATTTGTTTTAGTTCTAATGTATTATTATTTTTGTAAATTTAATTTAAAATAAATTTTCCTATAAGACCGGACTTATGGGACACCCTGTATATTGATGAAATATTTGATGAAGGATGATCGCTCTTTGAATGAGGGGGCTATACTAACTTTTATTAATAATTCCGTACGTATTGACAGCGACACTGAATTTGTGTACGTCAGTTAGTTTCGGAATGCTTAATAATTCTTTAAACAGTGGAGAAGTGTGATTTTATCTGTTTTTTGCGGGGTCGGGGGTTCGCACCTGTTTTTTATGAATAATTTCCAAAGGATTTTTTTTTTATATGTTTTTTTGAGACACCTCATTTTGTAACCAGTGGCAGTGACTCAGTGAATAACGCAATTTCCTTATAAACGAAGGGGAGATAATGAGGTCAGGGATTCGAATCTCAATGATGCTGCTAGTAATAATAACAATAATAATAATAATAATAATAATAATAATGATAATAATAATGATAGTAATTTTATTGGTCTTTGCTTCATACGAGTATATAAGGTATACAGAAAGTAACATATAATAACATACATCTTGTTTACATACATATGATTGTTTAGATAGATATTGTTTACATACATATGATAGTGCGACAGTTAATGCATTCCTAAGTATGTGTAGCGTAGTAGAATAGGCAGTATAAAGCAATAGTTATAGCAGCTTCAACAACAACGACAATAATAATATCAATATTACAATTTATTATTTATTTTACAAGAGTCGATGTTACATATCACTTGCTACAGGACGCATACATACACCCATACATGCATGTGTGTATACACACACACACACACACACACACACACACACACATACATGCATATTTGTGTTGAACAACTTAGACTGTAGAGTAAAGGTAAAAAGGATTCTTTACCTTTTGGGATTCCAATGGTCTGGCGTGAGCCTAGAAATCCCAGCAATGACTGCTATTTTTTTCATGTAACGTGCAAGGCTACAATACTAAAAATAAAAAGTAAATTTCTTATCCAAACTTTCATTCTGCTATAAGACCTGTTGCTCATGGACCTGGTATACCTGTACCTACTAAACCAAATACTCTTGATATAACTTCATCTGATTCGTTGTCTGATGACGATGGAAACGATGATATCGATTGTTTTCAAACCGAAACATCTGGTGAACCCCATTTGTTTACACAAAGTGAACTTAATGATTTGGTAAGAGATTTGTGTCTCCCGAAGGATTCTTCAGAGATTTTGGGATCCAGACTTCGTGCAAAGAACTTGCTTTCTCCCGGGATGTCATTTTACTGGTACAGAAATCGAGAAAAAGAATTCATCCAATATTTTTCTCAAGAAAATTCACTGGTATATTGCAACAATGTTTCGGAACTAATACTTAAGCTAGGCGCTGCAGTCTATGACCCAAATAAGTGGAGACTTTTCATTGATTCCTCCAAAAGAAGTCTGAAAGGCGTCCTCCTTCACAACGGTAACTTGTATGCATCCGTTCCTGTGGCTCATTCGGTTCACTTGAAGGAAACGTATGAAAATCTTGAGCTTCTTCTACCTAAGATTAAATACAAAGGACACTTTTGGCTACTTTGTGGAGACTTAAAAGTGATTTGTATGTTGTTAGGTCAACAACCAGGTTATACGAAGTTTCCATGTTTTTTGTGTGAATGGGATAGCCGAGCAAGAACTCAGCACTGGATAAAAATGGAATGGCCACAGAGAGTCAACCTGACACCTGGTTCTAAAAACATTCAACGTGGAAGTTTGGTTGACACGAAGAAAGTCCTTTTACCTCCTTTTCACATAAAATTGGGCTTGATGAAACAATTTGTTAAGGCCTTGGACGAAGATGGAGATTGTTTTACTGTAAGTATCTGTGTGGTAAATTCCCAACTCTTTCGGAAGCAAAATTGAAAGACGGAATTTTCGTTGGTCCCCAGATTAGAAAACTGACTTTGTTCATTGTTCTTTCAAAGTGTTCATTCAATCTTGAAAAGGAAGCGTGGATTGCTTTTAAGGATGTTACCAGCAAATATTTGAGGAACAACAAATTACCAAAACATTGTGAACAACATGCTAAATAAGTTCAAAGAGTTGGGTTGTAATACGAGTTTAAAATTACATTTCTTACATTCACACTTGGATTACTTCCCTGAGAATCTCGGAACACTCAGCGAAGAACAAGGAGAACGGTTTCACCAAGACATCAAAGAAATGGAGAAAAGATATCAGGGAAGGTGGGACATCAGCATGATGGTTGATTACTGCTGAATGTTGAAACGAGATACTCCAGAATTATTACATAAAAGAAAAGGAACAGCGCGTACATTCGAGACTAAAAGGTATAGATCTTACAAGAAAACTCACGACAAATAAAGATGAATACAATATGAATAAAAAAATTTATATGCCGTATGCTGTACCTTACTTGCTGGTGTACGTGACTCGCTGTACGTGACGTGACGTGACTTGCTGCTGTACGTGACTCGCTGTACGTGACGTGACGTGACTTGAAATTTAGTTTTTCATCTAAATTAATGCCAAACACTTTAACTTTATTCAACGTTTCATTTAAAATGTGATGACTTTGTCAAGTTCAGTGGGACGATTGTTTAAATACATAAAAATTCTTGATTTTAACACCGTCAATCAAATTTTTGCAACTGCAAATATTTAAAAAAATAGTCTATCCGCCTTTCTCATTATCTGACCCTCATTCCGCATACTGAAAGGAGCGTGCACGCTGCTTATGCGTATGTCACTCGTAATCTGTGCCAGAGGGATGAACATCCACTTAATTTTCACGCCTCTCATAGTGATGCCATCACAACTACATCACCAGTAAACTCGAATCTACAAGGAAATGAAGTAGAGAAGAGAGTATGAGTTGAAATTAGTGGTGATAGTTTAATTGTGAAATTAGTGGTGATAGTTTAATTATGAAATTAGTGGTGATAGTTTAATTATGAAATTAGTGGTGATAGTTTAATTATGAAATTAGTGGTGATAGTTTAATTATGAAAGTAGTGGTAATAGTTTAATTTTGAAATTAGTGGTAATAGTTTAATTTTGAAATTAGTGGTGATAGTTTAATTATGAAATTAGTGGTGATATTTTAAATATGAAATTAGTGGTGATAGTTTAATTATGAAATTAGTGGTGATAGTTTAATTACAGCAGTACAAATATTATTTTTAGATGAAATAGATCAAAGATTTAGCCAGAATTGATTTTGATTTTTTAGTATGTTTACAAATAAGAGGTTCTAAAGAAGTTATCACAGTTATTCAGACATATTTTTTTTAATGCAGGAAGGAGCGGGTGGGTTCAAGGGCGAACGCCCCCAAAAGCGCCCCCTGCCCCCGCTCCCCTAAGCTCTTTATGGTTATTTATTAGATATTCGAAATTGTGCTTCTTCACTATTAAGAAGTATTTGTAACTGATGTACGAGTATAGATATATTAATACAAAAGCTGGACTTATTTGTATACAAAAATTAGTATGTGTTTTTTTAAGGGTACGAAACATTTTAAATATTTTTTAATTGAATGGAATTGAATTGATTAACTTTTGTTATTAATAATAAAATAAATACATTGGTTTTGCAATTTACAATGACATAAATAATTGTGAAGCTGCACTATTTATTTTATTTAACTTAGCCCTTAATAAGCTTTAGGCTTTACTGGGTTCTTTAGGCTTTACTGGGTTCTTTAGGCTTTACTGGGCTATTTAGGCTTTACTGGGTTCTTTAGGCTTTACTGGGCTCTTTCGGCTTTACTGGGCTTGTATGACTGTATGTTTGTATGACTTTAAAAGTTTCCAAAAACGAAAAATTTTAAGTATCAAAGAAAAGTAGTCGAAAGTTATTCCATTCTTAGCCTGTAATCTTGCGTCAGAACTACTAAACGCAAAATAAAACTTTCTTTTCTTTTGTCTCTTTTTTAATTCCGGCCCCGTTGCGAGCCTAAAATGCTCTGGAATTTATCCCATGCAAATGAGCACGGTGACTCCTCAGCAACGAGTGAAGTTAGCGGGAGTAATCCCCTACAGGATTTATCTCACTGTAAGGAATGTAAATTTCACGCATAAAAAATCACTTGTCAGGCTCTCTTCTCTGAAGAAAGTGCAAAGCAGCTGCTCTACAAAGAACACACATACATATATACATATATACAGGGTGTTCTAAAATTATCTAGTAAACTTTTATATGAACGCAATATCTTAATAAAAATTATGCGATATTCAACAATTTTATTTCAAATAGAACAACAATAAGAAAAGCAACAATAATTGTTTATTTTAGATGTTTAAAGTGGCTTCCTTCAACTTCAACGCATTGTTCACAACGTCCCACTACTGATCGACAGACATATAAAAGTTTGCTAGGTAATTTTAGAACACCCTGTGTGTATATATATATACACACGTGTGTGTGTGTGTGTATATATATATATATATGTGTGTGTGTGTGTGTGTATTGTTTGTCCCATCAGTTACTCATTCAAAGAAATTAAAAACAAAGAATTTGGGAGTGATTAAGATGAGCAATGCTAAATCTGACACACACACGATAAAATAACCATTAAGTAAAGCCAAAAGAAGAACTGAACAGATTTTAAGAACTTTTGAAAGAAAAGAGGGGACAGAAAAGTAACGATTCCTTTGCTAAAAGCCTTCATAATCCCAGAACTAAGATAGTGTTAAGTCAGTTTGAAGAAATACGCAGAAATGTGTAAATATATGGCTTAAAAATCTGTTCGCATGCGGGGGATTTCGCATCCTCCTGGGGTTTTATATGTCTGTTAACTTCTGTGTTCATCGGAAAGGATGGTAATGTATCGTTACGTAGTGACCAGTACTTTATCTCTATCCATTAGCGTTATTATAAATAACAGTGGCACAAGTACTATTCTTTGTAATACTGAGCTACGCACCTCGGAATCTGGTCATTTCATCTGTTATACATCCATTTTCCAAGGTTTCCTATTGTGCCTATATGGTTCAGTTTAAGCGCCATTATTCCATAGTCACATTTATCAAGAGCCATGGCATAATCTGTATATATGACATCATAGTTGGCACTGTTTTCGGGTGCGTCGATAATTTTTAGAGAATGCTCTATTAGTTGGGAGAGGCACGCTCTCTTTCTCTCTCTCTCTCCCTGGTCTAATAATAACACTGGTCAACAAATTTTAAGGAATTTTTTGTATCTTTAATGAAAGTAGCCGATTCTTATGTATTTTTGCATGCTGAATTTGAAAATGATAGTGAAATTGTTTAATTAGTTCGCGTTTTTAAGATATCATGGTAATTATTGTGTAAGTACTGGTAAAAATTTATCCCACAACATATATGTATTTTAAGGAGCACACTCACTTCAATGTCGTTTCCTCTTGGCCTGTCTCTTGTACTCTGACTGTGTAGTGTCTCTTATTACTGACTAGCAGAAATCAGCCAGCATAGATGAATTCCACTTGCCCTGGTAACGTTTCTCAAGAGCTGAAATCTGCTGATGAAAACGTTCCCCATGTTCGTCACTTACTTCACCAAGGTTTGCCGGGAAAAAGTCGAAATGGGAATGGAGGAAATGAATTTTTAGAGACATGTTACATCCCATTCTTTGGTACGCCTTCAACATATTATCCACCAATTCATCTGCATTTGGAGCTCTGTTGTTTCCAAGGAAATTTTGCAACACTGACTTGAACGAGACCCAAGCTTCTTTTTCTGCGCCCTCCAAAAGTGTCTCGAAATGTTCATCTTTCATCAGATTTCGTGTATGAGGACCAACAAATATGCCTTCCTTGATTTTTGCCTCACTGAGTCGAGGGAACTTCTAGAAAAGATACTTAAATGCCTTTCCATCCTTATTGAGTGCCTTCACAAAATTTTTCATAAGCCCTAACTTAATATGTAACGGTGGTAGAAATATTTTGCTTGGCTCTACTAATGGCTCGCACGAAACGTTTTTCACACCTGGCACTAAACGTTCTCTTAGAGGCCATTCCTTCCTTTCATAATGCTGTGACGTAGCACGGCTGTCCCACTCGCAAAGGAAGCAGCAGTACTTCGTGTAACCCTGCTGGAGACCAAGTAACATGCCGACCACTTTCAAATCACCACATATGCTCCATTTGTGAGCGTTGTAGTTTATGTGGTGAAGCAGATATTGCATATTTTCATATGTCTCCTTCATGTGGACAGAATATCCAATTGGAATGGCAGCTTTTTCGTTTTTGTTATGAAGTAGTACAGCCTTAAGGCTTAGCTTAGAGGCATCAATGAACAACCTCCATTCGTCATCTCTGTATGTTATATTTAGAGCATTCATTAAACCAACAACATCTGTACACACCACGAAGTCACCATGTTTGATGAAGAAAGTCTCCAACGTGGATTGCCTAGTGCGGTACATGGATATTTGGACATCATCATGAAGAAGATGCCACTGTTGAAGGCGTGAGGCGAGCAATTCTGCCTTAGACTTCGGTAAGTCCAAATCTCTGATGAGGTCATTCAGTTCGTGTTGGGTGATTTTATGCGGTTCTGTAGACAGTTCACTGGGCACAAAGTCGGTATCTTGTGATGTTGTGGGATGTGCAATGTCTTCATCTGTACTCGTTACAGGATGCTCTTCGTCATCCAAATCGAGGGTGTCTGAGGAGGTAGGAGGATTGGGCACAGGTATGTCTTCGTTATGGGGCACAGGTCGAATGGCGGATGGAACATTAGGATACTTGAGGGTCCATTTTTTCTTCTTACTAATTCCACGTAATGGCGGAACCATGCAGAATAAACAGTCATCCACGTGGTTACTTTGTTCCCTCCACACGACGGGGATGCCGAAGCCCATTGACCTCGGTTTCCCATTGTACCACTCAAGTAATGTAGTTGCACATGTAATGCAGCATATATGCGGCGCCCACGTTTTGTCCTGATCTCCTAATTTGCACTTAAAATAAAGGTGGTACGCTTTCTTGATGGCAGGTGTTAACGTCTTCTTTTGCGATTTTAATGTTACTTTGCCGCAAATATAGAAAAAGTTATTTGAGTCATTAACGCATTTACGTGGCATTTTGCTTATAACGTCAATGAGAAACTGATCGCAAGATTACGCTTTAACACGCACTACACTCTATATGTCATGAACTAACCACAGGTGCAAATTACGAGGAAACACTACAAAAGCACTATATCAAAATGTGAAATAACGTGTCACCACAACAAGCGTCACTCTAGAACTGAGCTAAAGAGATTTACGATGTACTCAAGATCGCGCCAGACAACGAGGTTGCCAAACGAGCACATTCTACAGTGTTGGCATATGTTATGCTTCAATGATATATTCATTTCAATTGGGAAATAATGAAAACAGGGCACCCGTGTATCTTCTAAAAGCGAACCAATCATGCAAAATGAAGGTCATTTTCGGATTCAGCGACGTCGAATTACTAAAGAAATGATGGTTTCATCGAAGATACATGTTGATTAGTGTAATTTTTACTGACTTTTTCATATGCCTCGAAAAATATATAATTTTCTCTCTAATTACTCTTTCGAATAAGTTACTGAAATATGATGTTAATGACGCGGGTCTGTAGTCATTTGGGTGTGATCTGTTTTCTCTTTTATAAGTGGGAACAATGTTATCCTTCTTCAAAATATACGATATTTGTCCATTGTTCAAACAATCTTCTCCATAGTAAGTGTTTCATCCTTGTAGTTTTTATTAGCGTAGCGTTCCATTTGTCTAGATCTGCCGCTGAACATGCCTGCCTTTGTCATATAGCTCTTGCAATATCATCGAGCTTAAAGTCAAAGTCTATTATATTCTCTCTATGTAATCCTCCCTCATGCTCTGTTTCTGCTCTTGCTCAGGTGACCATTTGGGGCACATTCACCCCTACGTCGTGGGGAAATGAGCTTCTTGGATGAGTTTCTTGGTAATCCTTCCTCAAAGAAAGTGTTTCCATCACGTATTACTTCATTTGTTTTTTGGGAAACACTAAAATATTTCCGGATTCTTCTCTGAATTCTTCAGAAATAACTTTTGGACTTTTGTTAGAGGTTCTCTTGTCTTCTTGTTTTTGTCTTCCTCGCGCAAAACTACAGAAACATTTTTTAGGTTCCTCCTATTCGCCTTTTTCGGTATATTTTCTGTTATCGTTTTCATATCACGATTCATAACTTCAAATAAACGTTTCGGGAGTTCAACCTCTCCATCGTCAAGAGCTGCAAAAAACATTATAAAGACATTTAAATAATTAAAACTAAATATTTCTAATATGTATAAAAAAATTACAGAAATTATTTAATAATTGACATACAACATACATACTTGTTATAATAAAGAGGGCATTAATCAAAATCTTCCTTTAAAACTAAAAGAAATAAAGCTTAATTTAAAAAAATTAATTGAAACCAAAATAAGCAAAAATTAATTGAAATAAAAATTAATATATTATTATTATTATTAAATTAATTAAATATTAAATTAATTAAATATTAAAATATTTTTAAATTAATAGAAGTGACATAATTATTAAATGAGGGTTTTAGTTTGTTTATATAGCGAGACTCCATCACAAGCAGATCCAAAATACTTGAAGATAAAAAAAAAACCATAAAATTTTACAGTAGGTCTGCGAATGATGGAGTCTTTATAAAAGTCAATAAATAATAATAAATTAATTGAATTAATATATTTAAAATCGTGTTCCTTTCCTCTTTACAATTATTAATTCAATAATTTTTTTTAGTATTTGGAAAAACAAAAGTGTCTATTTACTTTTGTCAACCTTGTGTGTGTGTGTGTGTGTGTGTGTGTATATATATAAAATGCAAACCGACAAGGAAAAGAAAATGATTCCAATGCCTTTCGTGTATTCAGCAGTACACCTCGTCACCTCCCTGACGAGGTGTACTGCTGAATACACGGAAAGGCCTTGAAATCATTTTTCTTTTTCCTTGTAGGTTTGCACCATTCACTTATTTCACGTGTTTAATTGTGAAATTCATCCCATGTGTGTGTATATATATATATATATATATATATATATATATATATATATATATATATATACGGCAGGCACGCCGACATGTTGTACCGCGGCTCGCAACGGAAATGACTTTGAGACCGGCGGTCCAAGTAATTACTCTCCTAGCGGTGTCTTCCTTTTGGTTAACATACACTCTCCTGTAACAGACGACAACGTACTTGTTTGCAGCAAATTTTCATTTACACCTCATTCGTCTTCGTTAATATATTATACTCGTACTAAATATAACTTTATTATTATGAGTATATTTTTATATTTTATATATATAT
The DNA here is from genome assembly GCA_023014485.1 of Bathynomus jamesi. Classification (NCBI taxonomy): domain Eukaryota; kingdom Metazoa; phylum Arthropoda; class Malacostraca; order Isopoda; family Cirolanidae; genus Bathynomus; species Bathynomus jamesi. The sequence continues at coordinate 825,427 of JAJOZX010000182.1, read as the reverse complement.
AGAAAATTGAAGTCTACGTTAAGTTTTGTGCTGGAGGTGGGATTTGAGTCTTTTTTGGTTAAATTTTTTTTTACCTCATTTAATTACATCACGAAAGATTTTGAGCAGGTAACAGGTATTGAACGCATATTTCCCCACACGGAGGAGGGGTGGGGGCGTAAACTCGGAGAGTCATTACTTGAGCTTGAGTAATTACAGAGTAGGTGGGAATGGAGCCCAACCCGGACCTTCGCTGCAGCCCGAACTCAACTTCGAACCAATCGAGTCACGGAATTTGGTTGCTTGGCGCTATATAAAACTAGTATTTTTAATGCCAGCGCTTCCACTCATGCGGGTGTTACGCAGCAAAAGTCCCCCCCGAAACTCAACATAGTAGGGGACTTAAAAGTGGCGAGTGTGTTACTAAAACCTTCCCTGGTTCTCCCTTAATGTGTATACTAAATTTAGTGCAGATTACCCTAGCCGTTTAGGGGACCGCCCCCCAGTCCCAATACATGGGGGAGACTGGAATAGGTGGGTGTGGTACTAAAACCTTCTCTGGTTCTTCCTTAATGTGTATATTAAATTTGATACAAATTACCCCAGTCGTTTTGGCGTGTGTAAACGAACAGACAGACATCAACATCATCCCTCTACACACACACACACACACACACACACACACACATATATATATATATATATATTATATATATAGTATATAAAATGTGTTTATCTCGGGGATTTATTCAATATTCCCCTTTTCGCCTTCCTATTCTGTCGGTTCGTAAAATATTGAAGTCGTCTATTTGAATTTCCCTTTCATCAATACAGTTTTCACGGTTGGCTTGGCAGTTTTAAGATGTGTTTCAGTTAAGCACAAGAGGTTCAATTTGGTTCCTTCCACAATTCCATTCGCATACAAGATTTTATTTAGTAAAGGATTTTCGTTAAACCTCGTATGTTTGCAATTAAGAGTCACCTTTATTTGTCCCTTTGAACTTTGACTTCTTGGTTTTCCTGTTTCATTGTCTTTCAGAAAAACATGTTTCGTCGCCGACCTTCTTGAACGTTTCCGTTACATATTTGGATAGGTTTTGTTTCTATTGTTTCTGTAATTTCTTCCCCGAGGTAGAATATATATATATATATATATATATATATATATATATATATATTAGCGGTGGACCGGATATCCGCATCCGCATATGCGGATATCCACGTCATTTTTAACATCCGCATCCGCATTTTCCCTGATTTAGGTTACATTGTAAATATGACGAAAGCCGATAAATCGCGTAGAAATTTATTCATTTGGGGATGCCTCGTACGAGGTTTCGCGCTGCCAGTGTCAATGACAAAGTGCCAACGAACTTGGTATTTCACGCGTAAGTGCCAGGACGATTATATTTCAGTTCACCGCAGAAGATAGAGCTGCTGTCATAACGTGACGTGGGAGGCCCTCATTGGTGAAACCAAGTTGAAGCGTGTCTAGGCTCTCCATGCCAATGCTCACTGTCAAACTTCCGCCGTTGACGTTACCTCCGCGTGTGACGTACGTCCTAGAATGATTTAACGTATCCTCCACCTCCTTGACTACGAACATAAGCGGCTTAGAAAAATGTGGACAGGGAACCTGTCGATACTCGAGTTTTAGCTTATAATCTCGGATGAAACAAAATTTCAACAATTTATATTTTGTGGGCGAACTTGGTTAAGAAGGAAACCAGGCGAAGTCTTCGTTTTCAGCCTACTGTAAAATGTAATGGAATTATCATGGGGTGGGTGGCCATTTTGGTGAACATTTAAAATAAACAATTATTGTTGTTTTTCTTATTGTTGCTGTATTTGAAATAAAATTGTTAAATATCGCATAATTTTTGCTAAGATATTGCGTTCATATAAAAGTTTACTAGGTAATTTTAGAACACCCTGTATGTATATATATATATATATATATATATATATATATATATATATATATATATATATATGTGTGTGTGTGTGTGTGTTGTCCGTATTCCAGAACATTTTAGAAACTTGAATATAACGCTTCCTTGGTCCGTAATCCCACTGTATTAATCTTAGATATTATTTGTAGCCATTCATATTTTAATTTTTAACTTTTTATAAATCAAAAAAAATTTGTTATAAAATCATTTATTATCAAAAATAGAACACTTACGCCGGCCGCACACACAGGATCGTCTTGCGACTCACGACTGACGACTTGGGTCGTGACGAATCGAGTTACGTGTGATTTTACATTGACATTTTACCGCGACCGCGATTCTGGGGAATCGCGTAGCGGTCGCTGCAGTGCACGGGGCTCCCATTCTATCAATGTATAATCACACGCGACTCGAGTCGTCACGACCCAAATCGTCAGTCGTGAGTCGCAAGACGATCCTGCGTACGGCCGGCCTTAGTGGGATGTCTTTATAGTTGACGAGTGATTGCGATCTCGAGAGCAAAGAGTAACAACCTTCATCAAATTATTATTAGTCTTTATTACTAACGAGTTACCTAACTTTTTTTTATTATTCTTGTTAACGCCAGACGATTTTATTCAGTTTCTAGAGACGACTGCGATCCATTGGAAAGTTAAAAAAAAATTATTAGCAATGTTTTGACACTAAACTCCAAATCTTTAAATCCAGTACGTGTCAGCAGCCTTTTAAATGTTAATTTCGTACTTTTTTTCCGCAAATTTGCTTGGAAATTATTTGCTCCCAAAGAGCGATTTGCCTAAAGTGTTTATGCTTGTAATGCTTACGTTAACATGACACTATATTAACATAATCTTAACATATACTGTAGCATTAAAATCAGTAATAGTTGGCGATTTTTTTAATTGTTATAAGTATAAAGTTAATTTTTTTATTTTGTAATTATGAAGGAAAAGTAATTTAGTGTCAGTAAAGTAAACTTTGGATTTTTGTCCTGTATTAAATTTATGTTTAATGAGGTAAAGTAATGAGGTAAAGTAATGAGGTAAAGAAGAAATGAGGTAAATTGAGGTAAGAAGTAAAAAGCTTTGAATAAGTTTCTCAAATATTCTCTCTCTCTCTCTCTCTCTCTCTCTCTCTCTCTCTCTCTCTCTCTCTCTCTCTCTCTCTCTCCTTTCATCTCTTTTGTCATAACAATAAAACTTGTTCTCTGTCCCCTCTTTTTCTTTGCATTTTCCGCCATCTCTCCCTTCTCTCATGCGAATGACACATTCTCTGATCCTCCGTTCTTTGCAATGCATTCCATTTCTTCATTCTGCGCCCTTCGTTTAGAATTCGGGGAGTGCCAAGGGTGCCATTTAAATGCAAATCCGATCGGAGGAAAACGGCATCGTTACCTTCACTGATTTAGCACAAGTTGATGGGAATCCTTTAAAATCAACGATCAATTTCAATCAACAATCAATTTAAAGAATCAGTTTAAATCAAATTTTGAAGCCTGGTATCGAATATCACAGTCAACAAATAATTAGAGTCGCTCAATAGCAACTTTCTACAAAAAAATTCTAAAAAATAAATCACTGCAACCGACGCCAACGGACATTTCGAAAATTAGATCACCTTATTAGCATATGTTGCAGAGCGCATGTGACAATGTAACTAAATACTTCCAATATATATATATATATATATATATATATATATATTATATATATATATATATATATACAGGGTGTTCTAAAATTACCTAGTAAATTTTTATAATTCGTTCATATAAAAGTTTACTAGGTAATTTTAGAACACCCTATATATAATATATATATAAATAATATAATATAGATACACACACACACACACACACAGAGTAGGTAGGCTTTATAACGAAGAAACTGAATCACGTTTGTGCAGAAGAGTGAAACTAATTCTCTTGACTTACTGTGACCCAACTAACGTTCCTAACGAAGGTCAATGGATCAGTTATCACATTTCTGTTATTACTGCTTCACTGATGTTTCTTTGTAGCTTCACACACAAATTATATATATATATATATATATATATATATATATATATATATATATATATATCGGGTGGTCCGAAAAAAATGACGCATTTTTTAAAAATTAATATCTCAGTAACCCCCTTCCTTATCATGACAATTTTTATATGCAAGATACTTTCAAACTTCTTTTTTTGAATGCAAGAAACGGAATTCTGATATCTTTTATAGTTTTCTCGCAATTAACAAAAGTAACAACATGGGTCAAAAAAACAAAAATCGCAATATATCCGTTTTTTATACGATATCATTTTTATACGATATCATGCGATATTTTTGCAAGTTATTACAAAACTCTACAGGAATGAACAAGTCAAATTGTGGATATTTTTATTTATTAACAATTCGTCAGTACCCTTAATGATGTTGTCAGAGGAAGATCGTATTCTCATTAAAAATTGTTACTGTGAAAAAGGATGGAAGACTGGAAGGTTATTGCGAGAGTTTCCCGGCAAAAAGTGGAAAAGGCGTGCAGTGGAAAGACTCTTAAAGAAGATTCGCGAATCGGGAAGTACTGCCAGAAAACCAGGAAGCGGTAGACCTAAAACAGCTTCGGTTCCAGAAAATGTGGATTACATCAACGATAAAATCTGCTCTCAAGAAGATAAACCAGGAGGTCATTTGTCACAAAGAACAATTGCTAAACATTTGAATATTGGAAAGACTTCTGTACACCGAATAATTAAAGCACAAAAACTAAAAGCCTTCAAAAGAATAGTATCTTCTAGAAAAAGTGATACTGTTAAGGATAAAAGAAAAACAAGGTGCAGAAAGTTACTTGATAATTTCTCTGTCGTTGATATTAAAAAGATAGTCTTCACGGATGAAAAAGATTTCACTCTAGAAATTCCGCGAAACCGTCAAAATGATGTTGTCTACGGGCGTGGTAAAAAGTGTGACATTTCAATAAACAGATTGTATCATGAAACGTCAAGATTCTCCAAAAAGGTTATGATATCTGCAGGGGTCTCTTGGAATGGCAAGACAGATGTTCATTTATTGAAACTGAAAAGACAAAGGTGAATTCTGCAAATTACATTGAACTTTTAAGAACAAAATTGTTGCCGGATTGTCGTCGCCTGTATCAAGAAAATGATTTCATATTTCAACAAGATGGAGCACCGTCGCATACAAGCTACGCCACACAGTCGTTTCTGATTAGCAATACACCAAAATTAATAACGAAAAATGAGTGGCCACCACAAAGCCCAGATTGTAATCCTATGGACTACTCAATTTGGGAGTTACTAAAAGAGAAGGTTTACCGAGGTCGACGAGAAAAATTCACCGAATCAGAATTAAGAAGTAAAATACTTGAATCTTGGCAAGAAATTGGCATTAATGAAGTAAGAAGTATTATTTTTGTGTGGAAGAAAAGACTTAGATTAGTGTGTCAACAGAGTGGTGGTCCAATCGATCATTTACTGTAAATTAATTAGTTAAATTTCTGATTAAATTTTTCCTTTCTCATGATATTCGTTTTTTTGACCCATGTTGTTACTTTTGTTAATTGCGAGAAAACTATAAAAGATATCAGAATTCCGTTTCTTGCATTCAAAAAAAGAAGTTTGAAAGTATCTTGCGTATAAAAATTGTCATGATAAGGAAGGGGGTTACTGAGATATTAATTTTTAAAAAATGCGTCATTTTTTTCGGACCACCCGATATATACAGAAGACAACGCGAGTTTATTTACTTGGTTTATTAAAACTTTTAAATTTCACTTTACTTTATTATTATTTATTAAATAAAATTATTAAATTAAATAAAAAATATTTAGTCGGAGAATGAGGAAAATTCTGTGTTTGGCGTTTTGGGGTGAACGCTCCACGCTTTCCCAATGAAGTTTGGTGGTCTCGACCACGGGTCGCTAAATCATCTGATCGCAAAGAAAGAACGGTTCCCCATCCAACTACTGAACGGAAACAACGTCGCTTCACTGCTCCGATCTAACGGGAAAGTGGTGTTGCGACGTGGTCACGAGGTAGCCAACCCCAACGTTTTAGCATTCAATCAGCGAGAATTGTGGTGACACTGAATAATGGTGACATTTTTACTGCCGATTGGAAAGAGGTGTTCTCACGACAAAAGTGAAATGATTCTTAATAAACCGAAAACTACAAAGCAAAAAATGAACGTTGGTCAAAGGTTATTCTTGGCCCCTTCTTCCCGCATGACAAAAAAAAAGGCAACCATTTTAGCTATTGTAGAACTTATGAACTGGTCCGATATAATTTATCGATAAGTTATTTAAAGAATTTTTAACAATTTGTTAATAAATTTTATACAGTTCCAAAGCGTATAAAATAAGGAATTCATTAATATTAAATATACAGGGTAGACCATAAATCGATTTATCTTCGTATTATAACGAAACTCACTTCGGTAAAGCGACTTATGGCCCACCCTGTATAATAATTTTTTTTATGTTATAGAATAAAATAACTGATAGTTAATCACAAGCTTTCATAACTTTTAGTCAATGGTCCTTTATTAACCTTGAACTGTTTAAAATTAAGTTAGGCAATGCTCTTTTCAAGGCACTGATGAATTATCGAATGAATACATGTATAATTTCGGGAAATAAGTTCACCTAGAAACATAAAATTTCTAAAAAGCATAAAAAATGAATAATTAGTAATATTCTAATTTTCTTTGATGACGGTAATGAAATTTCTAAAACCAAAACCCAGTCATTAACTGAATGGTAATTTTTTTTATGCTTTTCAAAAATTATATTTTTGTAGGCGAACTTTTTTCAAAAGTTACACGGCCTAAAGTTCAGTCAACTAACCCTTTATTCCCACAAGTCCCATACATTAATCTACAATAAGTAATATAGAAACTGGTGTTATTATCTCATTGCAAATACCTCAGAAGTATTGACTGAACGTGACTGACAAATTATTTTGACAAATTATTTCCCTATACAGAAATTTCCCATCCACACTAGTTGCAAACTAGACTTAGTTTATTATGAAATAAGATTGATTTTGGCGTGACCTGACACCATGTACGTACTTATATATATATATATATATATATATTATAATATATATATATATATATGTGTGTGTGTGTGTGTGTATATATATACAGTATATATATATATATATATATATATATATATATATATATATATATATATATATATATATATGTGTGTGTGTGTGTGTGTGTATATATATATATGTTAGTGGCAATCGGTGGTGTAGTGGTTAGCGTCGCTGACTACGAATCCATCGGCTCCGAGATCGAGACCCGGTGACGGCAGGCGGCGCCCAGCAAAACCCAGCTGTCCATCCTTCCACACACTAAAGAAATTGGTTGGTAGATAAATGGGTACCCTGGGTAGCCTATTGGTTGGTTAAGACGCTGGGCTGCTGGTGGGACGTGGTTCGGATTCCACGTTAAACTCTAGGTCTAAGGTGGAGTAACAAGCTTGACCATCGTTAGAATGAACAATTCTGGCGGAAGCAAAACCAAAGTTAATCAAGATTAATAAGCGAAACCCGGAATTAAGCTTAATGCCTAGGCAATAAGCTGAAAGCTAAGAAGAATGCATATGACCATAAGTGTAATGCCTATTTATATGCATATGACCATAAGTGTAATGCCTATTTATATATCTATAATAATAATAAATATAACATAACATAACATAACCTAAACAGTGAAAATGATCATTGTAACTAATGCTATATCTATTCTTAGCTTTCAACTCATTGCCTAGGCATTATCCTAATGCCTAATTTAGCTTATTGCCTCTAACATATATATATATATATATATATATATGAAAATTATTTCACGAAGGTAACACGTGAAAAATATTTATGATGAATAAAACCACGAATAAAACAATTTCCTTGTGGGTTTGCATCATATATATATATATATATATATATATATATATATATATATATATATATAAAGTTATTTTCTGTAAATTAATGGAAGAGCAGAGGATAGTATATCCAAATTCATTACGATAACAGACTTCTCCCGTTCACGCTTTATAATTTTCAGCTTCGTTCATTACTAAATTCAGCTTTAGAAGTTTGCTTTTTTAAGATCCTAATTACTCATGCTTTTATGCCTTTCATTAGATTCTAAGTTGTTGCTGTTGTTTTCTTTTCCGAAGGAGACAAAGACTTCAAAAGTTTTCCAACGTATATCACAAAAATGTTTCATTTCCCTCATCCAAATTTCGTTATTAGTTAAAGTGGTGAAATACGAACCCCCTCTCAAATTAGAGGGGTGACTTGACAATATATATATATATATATATATATATATATATATATATATATCGTATGGAATAAAGCTGAATTCAAGAACTAAAGCCAGAACGAGTCTCGAATTTGAACTAAGTCGAATCAACCTAGACTGGGAGGTAGAAATCCTTACATGCATGGAGTTAAGCGAACGCGCTCGTAAAGGGGTTTGATGGAACAACCGTAGCGTTGGTAGTTATATATGTTGTTAATACTTGGTTAGGTTATATTAGGGGAAGGCAGAATTAGGTCGAATCTACTAAATTAAGTGGAACAAATGCGAAAAATCAAATTAACTGACTTGGAAATTAAGTCGGATGGAATTACTGTACATCGAATTCGACTTTAATCCATTCGATGTACTGCCTGTTACCCATATATATGTTACAGGGAATCTGTGTAACTGGGGATCTCATGAAATCCCTAAAATGTTCAGGGGTTTCATGTAACGTTAAATCGTAATATTTTCGTTAAAACTACGGGAAAGTTATTGAATGCTCGTTAATTGAATACCCGGCTAGGTTAATTGAATGCCCGGTTAGGTCAACTGTACGCCCTTGACGATTGGTTAGGTTAAGTAGTAATATTTTCGTTAAAACTAACGAAAATATCAGGACTTAACCTTACATGAAATCCCTGAACATTTTAGGGATTTCATGAAATCCCTAGTTACACAGATTCCCTGTAACATATATATATATATATATATATATATATATATATATATATATATATATATATATATATATATATATATATATATTATTCCTGAATCTGAAAATTGGTTCCTTGTTAAGTGCAAATGTGAACACAGAAATTAATGTCCACCCGAATGCATTCTGTAATTCTATTTCTTTTTTATTATATGTCATGGATAAAGCAAATAAATTTGATATATTATCCTTGTATAGAAAAAGATAGACACTCGCATATTTATTCTCATACATTTCTTTCTCCTATTTCATATTATAAATCCCGTATCTTTTCCTTCAACCTCAGATACTCTCCGGTTTCCAAAAATAGTTGGCAAATAAGTCTCATACAAAAACAGTATAAAAAATTATGTACAGATACGTTTGTAAGTAATATACGAAGGGAAGATGGTATTATTGTTAGTAATTCAAGGCTTTGTATAAGTTACAGTAAGATTGTGAAACTAGTGATTTCATGAAATCCCTGAAATTTTCAGTATATTCGCGTAATTTATACCATGATTCAAAATTGATAAAAAGTGGATAATGACCTAACCTAGGTTAGGTTAGGTTAGGTCATTATCTACTTTTTGTCAATTTTATATCATGATATAAATTACGCGAATTTACAGAAAACCAGCGATTTCATGAAATCACTAGTTTCACAATCTTACTGTAACATCTATAAGTCATTCCTATATTTTCACTTGTGCTACACTTGAAACTTGCGTGACTAATCACAAAAAAGTTAATGATCAGATTGGCATACCACAGGCCATCAAGAACTTGGAGCCACCGTTCGTAGCTCAGTGGATGACACCGTTTCCCTGTAAACGAGGTGAAGTTTCTGAGGTCAAGGGTTCGAATTCCGATGAACTTGGTAATAATACCAATACAAGAGTTTTAGAACAATGGGCCGCATTATTGGCTTTAGCGCTGTGCTAGTCTCACCCTCTGACTGTTTATTATGATCAGGAACTTGGCCTTTGGTAAGGAAAAGTAAGGAAAAAGTAAGGAATAGTAGTGGGAAAAGGTAAAGAAGAAACTTAGGAAAAAGGTAAGGAAGAAAGTAAAGACACAAAGTAAGGAAAAGTAAAGACAAAAGTAAAAAAGTAAGGAAAAGGTAAGGAAGAAAGTAAAAAAGTAAGAGGTAAGGAAGAAAGTGAAAAAAATAAGGAAAAAGTAAGGAAGAAAGTAAAGAAAGTTAAAAAAGTAAGAAAGAAAGTAAATAAAGTAAAAAAGTAGGGAAATAAGTAAAAAAGTAAAAAAAGGTGACAAAAAGTAATATTATAAAAAATCTAACAAATATTTCGTTATTTAATTATTTTTTTTTTTTATTATCTTTTTTTTTAATCTAAATTCATAATGCCAATTTTATTCCTTTGATTTTACGTACCCTTCATACTATCTTTCTCTGTTAGTTATTGTACCCAGTTATATTTAAGAAAACCTTTTGATTTGTGACCTTTCTTAGTGGAAGAACGATCAACCAATTATTATTTTTTGTTTAAAAACCCGAAAGGTTGATTAATAATTAAGTCCTACGAAGGTGGTTTTCGTGAAAGGTCAAAAACACGGGTATTTTTATACTCATGTTTTTACATTCTCTTTTAATACTATATTTTAATGCCCTACAAATATAAATGCTTTGAAACGTGTTGAGGTGTTTTTGGCAAAAAGCAAGGCTGTACTTCGTGGCCAAGTCGCAACACCGCTTCCCATTAGATCAGCGATGTTAAGCGACATTGAGTCTGGGTAGTAGTGGGATGGAAAACCCTCTTTTGCTTTGAAGTATTATAGCAACCCTTAGATGGTTCGGATCCCAAGTAAATCCGTAGGTCCCCACCAACCCATAATCTTTGTTTTTATGGAGGAGAGACTAAACAACCCCATCAAGTGAACCAGTCCAAAACAGTTGATGAAAAATGATGAAAAATGATGAAAAAAACAACACTCAATAAAAAATACATAAAGTTCTATTTATTTTTTGAATAAGGAAACAAAGAACCCTTGAACTTTATATATATATATATATATATATATATATATATATATATATATATATATGGGATGAATTTCACAATAAAACGTGAAATGAATAAATGCTGCAAACCCACAAGGAAAAACAAAAACGATTCCAAGGCCTTTCGTGTATTCAAAGCTACACCTCGTCAGGGAATGAAGATAAAAGGCGAGAAGCCCATAAATATATACAACGTACAGGAAAACCAAAACAATTAGCACATACTTAACAAGGGTTAATGAGAGGCAAAAGAAATTTTAACATGATGTCGTCAATGTTATACGTCCCCGCACTGTTATTGAAAGTGTTTTTAAAATGAATAAATGCACATTCTAGAATATTTCTTTCTATTATATCTCTGTTTTTAACAAGCGCTTTAGAACTATCCCACTTGATGCTATGGTTACATCTATACATATGGTTAAATAAAGCATTGGAAGTATTAGCTGTTCTACACGCATATTTATGCTGTTTTACCCTAATATCTAACGTTTTACCGGTTTGGCCTATATATACTGAGTTACATTGTGTACATCCAATCGAATACACACAGCCAACAACATTATCAGGGCTATTATTATACTTAAAGATTACATTAATGCCAATTGCTTTAAGTACAGTTGGAAGGTATTGAAAATTAACATGGTAAGGTAGGCTAAGGATATTTTTACGCTGAAATTCCTTTACAATTACATTATTATAATACCTATTCTTGTCTTTCTTAAGACAGTTATCTAAAAATGAAGTAGGATAACATAATTTAGTACCAATATTCATGATATTGCATAACTCGGAATCTAAAAATTCAGGACTGACAACTCTCAATGCTCGAAGAAACATAGCAGAGAAAATAGAGGATTTAATCGAAGGATGATGGTCAGAATAAAAATGCACATAAGAGTTATTATTAGTAGGCTTACGGTAGACTTCATATTTGAACTGATTAGAGCATCTCCAAATTTTTAAATCAAGAAAAGATAGGCTTCCATCATTTTCTTTTTCAACTGTAAACTTAATAGATGGGACTAAATTGTTGAGCCTACCAAGAAATAAGTCCACATCCAAATTATTAGGCCAAAGGCATAAAATATCATCTATATACCTGTACCAAACCAGGTTAAAATTAACAATCGTAGGCAAAATTCTACTTTCAAAAAATTCCATATATAAATTAGCTAGTACAGGTGAAAGGGGATTTCCCATAGCCAATCCAAACGACAGTGCGGGGACGTATAACATTGACGACATCATGTTAAAATTTCTTTTGCCTCTCATTAACCCTTGTTAAGTATGTGCTAATTGTTTTGGTTTTCCTGTACGTTGTATATATTTATGGGCTTCTCGCCTTTTATCTTCATTCCCTGACGAGGTGTAGCTTTGAATACACGAAAGGCCTTGGAATCGTTTTTCTTTTTTCCTTGTGGGTTTGCAGCATATATATATATATATATATATATGACTCAAATAAGTAAAAAAAATACATGTATGATTTCGAGAAATAAGTTCACCTAGAAAAATAAAATTTCTAAAAAAACATACAAAATTAATAATTGGTAATATTTTACTTTTCTTTGATGATAATAATAATATTTCTAAAAACAAGACCCAGTCTCGTAATTGAATGGGTAATTCGTAATTTTTTTTTAATTCTATATTTCACGCAAGTGGTGTTGCTAATATTTTGTACTTTATGCATTTCGCTTCAAAATTAAACAGAAAAGAGTTTAAACCCAATTAAAATAACATCCATATTGTGTTTATAAATAATAATAATAATAATAATAATATAATAATAAAGACATGGCAGATAAATAGGTGGGCAGAAAAATAAATGTTAATGTAGATATTGAAATAAATACAGAAAAAAAAAAAAATATATATATATATATAGAGAGAGAGAGAGAGAGAGAGAGAGAGAGAGAGAGAGAGAGAGAGAGAGAGAGAGATTAAACTCAGAATTTCTGTAGATAAAACTTGACACTATGTTAATGAAAAGCGAGACCAAAAGAATCGTGTTTGAATTGCAAAACGTGATAAGAGCAAACAGAGTTAAACGCGTGAAATGAAGGTTCTTCAATATTTACACTTATTTTGACTGTTTTTCTATCCCCCTTGAGGGAGCCCCTAAATTAGTTTAAAATACTCAAAACAAGCGGTATGAAAATGGAATTTCACTGTCCCATCCTTCAGCTGAGGTCTTGGAGGAAGACGTAAATCGTATATCAGACATTGGGTAGACTTCTATTCTATCTTCTTGCGTGAGGCTTTGTTTACATCGTGATCGGCTTTCCCCTATATATAAAAAAAATATTTTTTTTATTTTTTACGGTTAGGTTAGGTTAGGTTAAGTTAAAATAAAGCTGTAAAAATAAAAATAAAAATTTTGTTGAAATAAAGCTTAGGTTTCCTATATCGATCTGTATAATCCATATCCATCGGATCGACAAACCGACAAAACCGATGCTCTAAAAATAAGCTAACAACCTAAATTAACCTAACCTAATCTATGCTAACCTAACCTAATCTGACCTATATTGACCTAACCTAACCTAACTTAATCTAATCCGCAATATACTTCATGATAGAATACAAGTCAGTCAGATGTCGTAATCCAAATGAATCCTGAATATTTTTTTAACTAATTTTGCGAAAAATCTTCACATTGTTTTATAATTAGGAGCAAAAAGATCGCGAAACTTCACCCCAAATTTCTGCTGTTCCATTTTGTAATCTCGGATGTTATTAAGTTGAAAAAAGAACAAAGCAAAAATTAAGGACAGTCCCCAAATTCATACTTGCCTTGCGGAACAAGTCACCCTATTTTACGGTACTCTGCGTCGAAAAATTTCTCCTTCATTGTATAAATATTTCACCGGAAAGGTTTTTTTTTTCACTCTAAAAGCCTTTCATGCCGAAAGTTCTTGAGAATAGTGAAAACGCTCGGATAGTTTTCCTTTATATTTTTCCACTTCCAATTTCTACTTCATAAGATTTTTTTTTTTTAAATACTAGTTCTCTTCATCAAATCCTTTTTTCATGAACTGAATGTAATGAATTCGATTACTTTATATTTAATTTCCGCGGCTCTTTCGCGAATATATGACTCCCCCTTCCATCGCGATTATGCGGGTTTAATTCGGTAATTCGGCCGAGCTCAAAAGGATTCGGGTCTGTTTAAGAAAATCGATTAAGTAATTGACAAATGAATTTGAACTGTATTAGCAAAAAAAAACAAATCTTGCGGATTACATCTCAGAGGTTGTTATAAAGATTGTGATGAAAAAGTTTTTACATTTTTTTCAGGTGTTTTAGTTATAATAAATGTAGTAAATTGTGTGTATTCACTATATTTCAAAAGCACTATAATTTATATTCATTGTAGATATAGTGTATTCAGTTCTCAAGCTCTTAAGCGCACACACACACACACACACACACACACACACACACACACATATATATATATATATATATATATATATATATATATATATATATAAATGTCCGAATTGCTCCAACATTTGTGTAAATGTACACATAAATCCCCCAAGTAGCACCAATAGTAAGCCACGTTTTTTACCAATTAGGTCGAACTTTATAAATAACGTATTTCTTATATCACCTACTTTTTTCGGGTTAAGTTGCACTACGTTAGGCTAACTTAGGTTAACCTGAGTTAACCTAACCTAACCTCAGAGAAGTTGATCATATCAGAAAAATCGGCTTATTTACAAAGTTCAACTTAATTGGTAAAAAATGTGGCTTACTATTGGTGCTTCTTGGAGATTTATATATAAGTGGGATATAAGTGGTGTGTGTGTGTATATATATATATATATATATATATATATATATATATATATATATGTATGTATGTGTGTGTAAATGGGGGCGGAGGTATAGGTATGGGTATCTGAGAGAGAGAGAGAGAGAGAGAAAGAGAGAGTCTAAAATAAAAATTTTAATATGAATCAAATATTTCTGTATAATTATTCATTAATTATAATTAATTATAATTTTAAAAATCCCATTAATTATAATTTAAGAAAAAGCCACAAGAGTGCAATTCATTTTTTAATTCATTGAATTAAATTTATTGAAATTAAATATTAGTTTTTCAATATTTTTTTATTCCATTCGAAATGAAATTAACGATTTGTAATTGAAGAAAGAAGAAAAAATTAACCCCTCCATTTTGGGGGACAATTTGGGGATAATTTTTCCTTTCAAATTACAGCTCATTAAAGCGAGTTCTCTCAATATAAAATGGTGGACGAACTCTTTCGGCTAAAAATTTGCAATTTGCTTGGTAATTATTATTCATATCTCTGTCTCTCTCTCTCTCTCTCTCTCTCTCTCTCTCTCTCTCTCTCTCTCTCTCTCTCTTATATATGTATGCCGGTATCCCATGTAAAAGGAAATACTTTATTAAATTCAAGACTTTTCGGCCTCGATATTGAGGTCCTCTTCAACTGATTGCATAGAACTAGATTGGAAAAAACAAGAGAAAATAATTGAAACCAAACAACGTGGGAATTTTCTGTATTCGTATTCCAAAAGATTGATAAAATTCCTCAGAATATGGAAAGAGTTTCGTGATAAGATCCAGTTTTGACTCACCAACGAGCTGCGGCGAAAGTTTTTGGGTAGGCAAAAATTTGGTTAAATTAGGTTATATGGTTTTATTTTTCATCGTTTTTATGGTTGAGATAAAAAATACTTTCATCAAAAAAATTTTGGACTAAAAAAAAAAAAATCTCGATGTTTCAAAAGTTTGTGGTCCGTTACTCAAAAGAGTTTTGTCTTCCGAAAGGTTCTTTCCTCCCGCGCAGACATGCTTCAAAACTGCAAAATTCTTGTGTTTATAGGCCTATCTTGTATATGAGATAAGACCATTTTATTATTGTTTTATTAAGAATATTAAGAGATCGCCTAATTTTCATATATGCGCTTCGGTGGTGTAATTGTTCATTCTAACGAAGGTCAAGCTTGTCACTCCACCTTAAAACTACAGTTTAAGGTGGAATCCGAACCACGCCCCACCAGTAGCCCAGCGTGTTAACCACTAGGCTACCCAGGGTACCCACTTACCTACCAACCAATTTTTTTAGTGTGTGGAAGGATGAACAGCTGGGTTTTGCTGGGAGCCGGCTGCCGTCACCGGGTGTCGATCCCGGGGCAGATGGATTCGAAGTGAACGACGCTAACCACTGCACCGCCGAGGCGCAGATAGATAGATAGTTGAATAGTGTATAATTACAAAAATAACATGAAAAGGAAATAAAAAGTTGTTTTTTTAACAAAAATCACAACTTTTCAAATTTAAACTTTGAAAAAATTATGCTTTTATAATGAAAGAATTTGGATGACAAACTTGTTGATTCAAAATTTATTCACGACATACATTTTACGATACCCAAAATTTCTGGCAAAAGTTTGATAAAAGAAACGAGATAGGAGAACTCTTGATTTGCCCAAATGGGGCTTAATAAATAGGAGTACATCAGAAATTTCTTTTTATTAAATTTTAAATAAAAATCTGCTTAATTTATTAATAATTATTTGTTAATAAAATTAATTGAGAGATAAACTGAATTTACTTATCTATACAAAGATTGAATTAAAGCGCGCAGCTCCCAAGGAGGATTCGTCCTAGCGACCGAGGCAACGTTCTGATAACGCGAAACGAACCCTTCTCCTTGGGGCTGCACCCTTTACCTCAACCTCGGTATTAAATTAATATACGGTGATATACATATGTAATAAAGTTAAAATTAATTAATCGGTACAGAATTTAAATTCTGTGCAGATTCATCGATTTGTTGTACCTGGTATTCCATACATTAAAACCAAACTCACCCTCTCGTCTATTAATTTCGCAGCCATCCCCTACCTAGAGAAAAAATAATATATTATAATCAACACTGGAAAT
Source organism: Bathynomus jamesi (assembly GCA_023014485.1). Taxonomy (NCBI): domain Eukaryota; kingdom Metazoa; phylum Arthropoda; class Malacostraca; order Isopoda; family Cirolanidae; genus Bathynomus; species Bathynomus jamesi. The sequence continues at coordinate 808,516 of JAJOZX010000182.1, read as the reverse complement.
TCCTATGATTCGCGACTTTTGCGCCACCCTGTATATAAAACCACGAAGGAAAGGAAACAGAATGGTGCTCAAGCGCTTTCGTCTAATGACATCCTCATCATAAATATTTTTCACATGTTACTTTCGTGAAATAATTTTCATATATATATATATACATATATTATATATATATATATAATATATATATATACTCGCTCCTCCATCAAGCCAGGCCTGGAGGCGGAGCCACCAGCTTGACCTTCGTGTGAAGAGAGACCAACACACGAAACTACTACGCGGTGTACAAGGTGTATACCATATATATATATATATATATATATATATATATATATATATATATATACACATATATATATGTATTTCTTGAATGTAGTGAGAAAGTCTTTCATAGCGTAACTATTAATTATAAAATTCCGAATTAAATCGTAAAATATTCCCTATTTTCCCACTGTAAGTCACGAATTATTTGAGAAACAAGTTTAAACTAACGCGGTTCGGGCACAAACGTGCATCGCATCGCATCTCGTAAATACCTTTTCATTTGCAAATAGCTTAATTTACAGTCCAGGTGTACGTCATTCTGTGAGCGGTTTATATAAATGAAATTGGGAAAAAGAATGATGGGTCTCCATTCTGGACAATGAAACAGATTCTCTTAAAATTTTATCGATACTTTGGCTTATTGAAGTGGGTCTACTGCGTCCCTTTTATGGGACATCAATGAATTTCTTATGATAATTTGACTGAATTCACTGTTTGAACGTTAAATATTGATAAAATACAAAATATTTATGACTGAATATATATATATGCGCCTCGGTGGTGTAGTGGTTAGCGTCGCTGACTACGAATCCATCGGCCCCGGGTTCGAGACCCGACGGCAGCCGGCGCGCGCAGCAAAACCCAGCTGTTCATCCTTCCACAATAAAAAAAAAGAAAGTGGTTGGTAGATAAATGGGTACCCAAGGTGGCCTAGTGGTTAAGACGCTAGGCTGCTGATGGGGCGTGGTTCGGATTCCACGTTAAACTGTAGGTCTAAGGTGGAGTGAAAAGCTTGACCTTCGTCAGAATGAACAATTCGGGCGGAAGCTAACCAAAGGTTATATATATATATATATATATGGAGAGAGAGATACCCAAGTTGGTCGAACATTTTTTGTAAATTTTTATTCGCGACCATTTTTTACTCATTTGGTCGATCAGGTTGTATATTTTATAATTTCTTGTTTTTAATCACTTTCGCTTGTCTTCAAGTAGGAAGGGGGTGGGGGTCGGGGGTGTTCTATAAGAAAGTTTAAAGAAAGCGTTTTTCTACCGTATACAATGATCGTTTTTCCAAATTTCACCCGCGTTAAGATTTTAATTGAAAAATCTCGGAGTCAAGTCCTTTATGTTTCCTCAGACTTTACACACCCTCTGATTCGTTTTAGGTTAAGTTAGGTTAGGTCAGGTTACGTCAGGTTAGGTTAGAAAATTTAGGTTAGCGCAATCTAACCTAAAAATAGTAGGTCGTTCAAGAAAATCCGATTTATTTGTAAAGTTTACGACGTAATTGGTAAATACAAATGGCGCTACTTGGGGGGATATATATATATATATATATATTATATATATATATATATGAAAAATTATTTCACGAAAGTGACAAAGGGAAAGTTCAGCATTCTAAAAACTTTAAGCCACCTTTTAATTATCAAGACTTTTTCCTCTGTCAACTGCCAAATACCCGAACCAATTCTAAATTTATTTATTTATTTATTAATTTATTTATTAATTTATTTATTTATTATCATATTTAAAGAACACAAGATAAAGAAATGTTTCGAAAATGACATGAAATGTTTCGTTTATATTTCGAATTTTGTTTTTAATGTGCACGATAATGTTTGTTATCAATTCCTATGTTTAGAATGAAGCTTAGTTGGTTTGTTATTAATAATAATGATAATAATAATAATAATAATAATAATTATTATTATTATTATTATTATTATTATTATTGTAGGATTTTGCTGTTTGTAAATTGTCACAGTTACAAAATTCATTAATTTGTACACTAATCCTTGTATTCATGATAATGATAATAAAGATTATTATTATCAATTATCATTATCATTATTTCATTATCATTATTATCATTAATTTATGCGATGAAACGGTTTTTTTTTTTGGTAAAAGAAAAATTGTTCTTTGGAAATAAATGGTGAAAGACCCTAAATTTATACGAAAGACTAAAATTTTCCATATGGCGAAATTTAGCAGTTAAAATATTGTGTAATTGCCTCTTTTCTTTCTAGGGCTTCATCATGGTCACGACGCAACACCGATTCGCGTTAAATCAGCAAGGTTAAGGGACAGGGGATATGATCAGTAACTGTATGGGTGACGGTCCTTTGCCTTTAGATGATGTAGCGACCCGAGGGTGAACAATCCAAAGCATTATTATTATTATTATTATTATTAGACTATTATTATTATCTTATTTTATACTAGTGGATTTCATCCTGTCCACTGCATACATTTTTACACATACTTCTTTTTCGTTACTTTGGAGTTCCGTACTAGACCATAACTCTCTCTCTCTCTCTCTCTCTCTCTCTCTCTCTCTCTCTCTCTCTCTCTCTCTCTCTCTCTCTATATATATATATATATATATATATATATATATATATATATATATATATATCTTTAAGTGTTTTTAGCGTCTTGAAGATTTAATCTCCTTCGTAACCGCAAAGGTAACGTAATAAAGGAGACCCACGCCTTTACGTGCTATCCGAACCATCTTCGGGTCGCTACATCATCTAAACAAAGAAGATGATCCCCCATACAACTACTGAACAAACTCAACGTCGCTTAACGTGGCTTATCAAACAGGTAGCGGTGTTCCACGTGGTCATGATTAGCCCTTATTGTTTTAATTGGGTTATTGTTTCGTAGCCTTGTCGTTCACTGTAGATCCTTTTCAGGCCAAATCGGTGGAGGAGAATCCGATGAGGGAGACAAGGAGAAGGAGGAGGAGGCCGAAAGGGAGCGTTTGGAGGCCCTGAGGGAAGCCGAGGACAGGAGGAAGGAGAAGCACAGGAAGCTCGAGGAGGAGAGGGAGAATATGCGCCAAGGAATAAGGGATAAGGTAAGTACAAAAGATAAGCAATCAAGTGAGGGATAAAGTGTCAGATAAAGTAAGGGAAAAACTAGAAGAGGATAAAGTAATAGGTGAATTACAAAAGAGATAATAAAGTAAGGGATAAGGCATAAGGGATAAAGAAGTACAAGGGATAAGAAATGAAATACAAGGGATGAAAATACAAGAGCTGTATTCTGTGCAACGATTCTGAGACCAAATAAGAGATAAGGGAACTAAGGTACACTTAAAATTCTGCATTTTGGGACTATTGTAAGTATCACATGAAAATATTTGTCTAAGTGTACAGAGTGTCCATATATTATCTTTACAAATCCAATTAAAATTTAATTGCATTTGTAAAGATAATTTATGGACACTCTGTATTTCCATTATTTTAGCTATACGCATATACAGATATACAGTTTATTGATATACAGTATATCTATTTATGTATATAGATTAAACAACGAGTGTACTAATGTACTTAAGTGCCAAAAGTACAGTTAAACAAAAATAATTCCTATATTAATTGAGGTTGTCCGAAAATGCCAAATTTAGACAGTAGGAAAGTAGATTTCACTGAATGATATCAAAATTAATTAATAAAAATAAAAATAATTCTAAAGATATATATATAAAGACGTTCCCAATGGCAATAAAAATTGAAATAGAATGCAAAGACAAACAAAAATCGAAAGATAATTTAGCAATTGTTTAGCAGAAGAAAGAAAACAAGACTTGTTTGCCATGAAAACGTAGGAATATATATATTATATATATATATATATATATATCATAACAGAGTATGGTTGCTTTTACTGATGATGAAGTATGTACGGAGGCCTGGTCAACACATTGACCCACCCCTATTTACTTGACATTGTTGCAGCAAGCTGTTCATACCCTGAAATGGGCGTATAGGCTGAATGGGTTTGTGTAAAATGTGAAACTTTTTATCTTACTTTTCCCGTATGTTGGGATTATTTATTATTATTATTATTATTATTATTATTATTATTAATTTATATATATATATATATATATATAGAGAGAGAGAGAGAGAGAGAGAGAGAGAGAGAGAGAGAGAGGGTGGCCCAAAAGATACCTACCAAATTTAAGCCTTTATTTCACCAAAACTATTGAGAGTACAAAGATAGTTCAAACGCCGTTCAAATCAGCATCTCAAGCCATTTATATGACAATGTGTTCGATGTGTTGTCCCTCCACTTCGACGATTTTTCGCAACCTCATCCCAAAATTCTATACCACGCTGTGGAGAACCTCTGTCGGAATGTCGACGATTTGACGTTCAATCGATGATTTCAGCTCCTCCAAAGTCTTTAGGTTGCTCTGGTAAACTCTATCTTTGAGGTATACCCACAAAAAGAAGTCACACGGGTTGAGATCAGGCGAATAGGCAGGCCAATCAATGCCGCTTCCATAGTGCTTCCGATAGTCCAAACTAATGACATTCTCTCCAAACTGATGTTAAACAAATGGCGCGAGTAGTATAGCGTGTCAGCAAATTTTCATCGAATTCTATTCATTCGTTTCGGAGAAAATGTAAGTTAACGTTGGTAGCTATCTTTTGGACCCACCCTGTGTGTATATATACATATATATATATATATATATATATATATATATATATACACAATAAGTTGTATTTTAACCCTTAAAATGACATCAAATACCAATATAAATTGAGGAAAAAGCCAATAAAGAATTTGAATACTAAAACAAGTGAGCATCACTCATAATTGACACTTATACTACGAACATTGAAATGGTCAAAGAAATTACAAAATTAAAACAAAAATGTGGTAATAAATTAATAAATTAATACAGTTATTGATTTTTAATTCAATTTATTTTGACTTTTAATTACGGTCAATACATTTTTATTGTGCTACTAACAAAGATCAGTCACGTGATCTTAAAAGTGCTTTGATCAATGACAACGTGAGGCGCAAATTAATATTCATATATTGCACTTTACACCAAACCCAAATATATATATATATATATATATGTGTGTGTGTGTGTGTGTGGTGTGTGTGTGTGTGTGTGTGCATATATATATATATATATATATATATATATATATATATATATATATATATATATATATATATATATATATATTAGACATGGGGTTGATTATTAATCATAATCAAATAATCATAAGCTATGATGGTGATTATGCAATCATAATCAATTCATAATCAAAATTAGAAAATATAATCATAATCAAATCATAATCAAATTTTTAGAAAATATTATAATCATAATCAAATCATAATAAAAATTATGAATGTTATAATTAATGATTATAGTGTATTATGTAAAATGTAATAAACATATCAATCGTTCATTGTAACTTCACCATGTGATAATGATGGAAGAATAATTTTACGTAAGGTGTTTCCTTTTGTGACTTTTTGAGTGTAAAATATAGTACATATACTAGAATACTGCTGTATACACTGTACATTTATTCATTAACATATTCTGCTTGTATGTTATCACTTGTGATTCCATATTTAAATACACATAATCAATATCTGACGTAGTAATCATAATTTAATCATATTTAACTGTGGCAAACAAAATCAAATTTTAATCAACATTTTTAAGCCATGTAATCATAATCTAATCATAATAAAAAATGTTAATCATAATCAAATTATAATCATAAATTTTTCGAGCCCATTAATCATAATAAATTCATAATCAACATTTTTTGCAAATCCACTAATCATAATCAAATCAAAATCAAATTTTGTAATCAGCCCCATGCCTGATATATATATATATATATATATATATGTGTGTGTGTGTGTGTGTGTGTGTGTGTGTGATAGAGCAGCAATGTATATGAGATGCAGT
>JAJOZX010000182.1:767500-797500 GCA_023014485.1 Bathynomus jamesi | reverse complement strand
CACACTACCGCTCAGAAGTTTAAGCACATGAAGTTTCTCGTTCATCATATTCCTGCAATAAATTGATATATGGATACGTATGTTTGCTTTTCTTTCAAAAGTAAATATAAAAATGGTCCTCAGTGGAGATTTCAATTACCTTAAAATGGGCATAATATAGAGGGGTCCGTTTGAATGGCGCTTTAGTGACCAACGTCGCCGAGATTATCCATGTTTCAAGAGGACTATAGCCTCCAAGGTCATGATATCACGGAGGGCAATAAAAAAGGTAAAAGCCAGCGTAATAGTGAGCACAAACCAACATTGACGAAATGAATTTTAAATCGTGGACGGAAAATAACTGCGTCAAAATCTGTCCACAGTATAATTGACAGTAGTTTGCAACGGCGACCACGCACTGTCGCAATCAAAATACTAAAGAAAAGAACTGAAAAAAGAAGATTTGGTGTTGTAAGCTTCTGGTCACGCTTCACAAATCATGACACTGCTGCTTTTGTCACGTTGTTTAAGGCAATTTAGTTTTTTTGTCAATGCCTTTCTTGGTGAATGTGCATGCATACTATTCTTCGTGAAACGTCGACAATCTCGGCGATTGAAGCACCAGCCAAATGGGGCCCCTCTCCAATATCATGTTCATTTTAGCGTCATTTGCATCTCTTCTAAGAGACATTTTTTATACAGGGTGTTCAAAAAGACACGCAGCACAAAATAGAAAAGAAAATGGTTCGGTTACGATGATATATACATTCTCAAATTGGTTGCGTTTCTTTTTGAACACCCTGTATTTACTATGAAAGAAAAAAAACCTAACATCACCACATTAAATAGTAAGTGTTCTAGACATAATACAGCTCTGTATATCTATTTGATACACGATATGACGCCTTATCATCAACTGTGAAACGAGAAACCTATACGGGCGCTTCCAAACATTTGAGCAGTAATATAAATATAATATATTATATATATATATATATATATATATATATATATATATATATATATATATATATTATATATATATATATATATATATATATATATAAATTATATATATACGACAGTTGTGCTATTTCCAAAATTTTATTACAATTATAAATTGCGTTTGCAATCGCTGTTATGAAAGATATTTGTAAAGGAAGCTTTATTGCATAGGACAGAAAAAAAAATCCTTCTTTTAGCTTCTTCTTCTTTTGGAGATGAAAAGCAATCAGCAACAATAATCAGAAAAGCAATAATAATAATAATAATAATAATAATAATAATAATAATGTAAAATGGAAATAAACCGAAATTCAATTTAAATTTAAAACCAGAATACGATCATCAATATAGAATTTATATATAAATATAGAAGTTATATAGAAATAGTTGAAAATTGCTGTACTTCAGAATTTTTTGGTTTTAATAACATGAGTTTATATATATATATATATTATATATATATATATATATATATATTATTGTTTTGTAATTATCCTGCAATAAACACAATTGCATAGGTTAGCGATAAATACGAGGTTAAATTAATATAAGGAAGTTGTCTGTCTTGTGTTAATGTAATATAAGATATAAACAATATGATTGTGTTATATTAACAATAACATTAGTATCTGAAACAAATCCCACTGTATAATATTGTTTATACGTGTTTCATTTCATTTTTTTTTAAATTTTATTATTAATCAAGTACTTGATGTGTATATATATATATAGTATATTTATAAATTTAAAGCTACAAAAATGGGTCTTCGGAGCCACAGGGTCCCGACCCTTGCTAAGGTATCTCATGAAACACCTGTTCACCATCGTACAACACCTACAGTACAAATATTGATACAGAAGGAGTGCTTTAAGCGCAGTTAGCCTGTGTGTTGACTAGTTAATACATACATACAGGGCCTATCAGAAGGGAGGGGGATAGGAGGGCCATTTGGCCTGGGCCTCAAGCTTAAGGGAGGGGCCTCAAATTTAGAAAATTTCAGGTTTGAATATAATGTTTTGCAGTGAAAGTAATAATTGGGTTTAGCTATGGACCTCAAAAGCTGGAAGTGGCCCGGGCCTCTCTAGAACTCTGAGAGGCCTGTAATATATATATATATATATATATATATATATATATATATATATATATAATATATATATAACAAATGTATTTAGGAAGCTGCTTCTTTGCTGTCAGGGGTAACTAGGAAACTTTCATCCCATCTTCTCAGGTGCATTCTCCCCAAGGGTGACATAGTGTCCCTCTCTGAAATGGCGGAGGAACACTACTGTCAGTCTGATCCAGTTTTATGGGGCTATCAAGCTCAGTTCTCTTGCAAAGACGTAACACACGAAGAGGAAGTAAAATGTTACATAAATTCATACAGTGTAAACATTCTCCTTTTCTCTCATTAATTTAGTTCTCAAAAGAAACTTGGAAAAAGTATCTATTTACCTATCTATCTATCTATCTATTTATCTATCTATCTATATATCTATCTATCCAGCTATCTATCTATGTATCTATCTATCTGTATATATATATATATATATATATATATATATAACAAAAATGTTTAATTCTCTCTCTCTCTCTCTCTCTCTCTCTCTCTCTCTCTCTCTCTCTCTCTCTCTCTCTCTCTCGCTGTTTTATATACCCAAGTAGTACAGCACATAAATCTAGAGCGAACATTAATTTCAAAATGATAGTTTAGCATTAATAAGATTTCATTTCAACACTGGTTTCAGTTGACGTTCTCAACCTTGATTAAACGTTGATATAGATTTTTAATATATCAAAGAGTGATATTCTGAGAAGAGAGTTTATGAGTGTATCACGTGACCAAACAGTTTATTGCGTGAACTAAAATGTCTTTTTTTTATTTAATATTAAAATAAAAATTAAATTTTGATTCAACGCTTAAAAATCATCTTTTTTTTTCACAGCAATTTAAACAAAATCTAACTTTTTAAAAATTTTCAACCTCTCTCTCTCTCTCTCTCTCTCTCTCTCTCTTCTCTCTCTCTCTCTCTCTCTCTCTCTCTCTCTCTCCTCTCGATATATAATATATATTATTATACACTGCGTTCCAATTATTAAGCAGATTACATTTTCTCCAATGTTTTCAAAAGTTTTTCCCCGATTTCAATGAAATTTGTAGCAAATAATCACTATATATAGCAGCATTGATGGTATTCATTTCGATAAAATATTTTTATAATTAAAATAATTATCTCATTTTATTGAAAAATATGTAAAATATTGTGTTCCGAATTATTAAGCAAGTATTCTATTTACAGATCTAAATGGTGAAAATGGGTAAGAAGAAGGATTTAACATTAACTGAGAAAAGAAAAATAGTCAAGTTACTCGCTGAAAATATAAAATCTATTGAAACTGTGAAGCAGTTTGGCAGAGCTTATCGAACTGTAAACAAGTTTGTAGCGGAGGGTACCAAACTGAGGCAGCGAAGTGATAAAGGAGCTATAAGAAAAGTGACAAGGCGGCAGATATCTGTAATCAAGCGCAAATTGCAAAACATCCATTGTCCTCAAGTAAAGAAGTTTTTTAGCAGGCTGGCATACATAATGTACCAAGAACATCTCGATGTGGAATCCTCCAAACAATTGGCAAGACGTGCAAGCCTACGATTCAGTCACCATTAACACCCAGGTACAAGAAGCAGCGTGTTGAATGAGCGCGTCAGTACGTGAAAAACAGATTTTAATATTGTATTGTTCACGATGAATGAAAAGCAACCCTTGAGGGACTTGATGTTTGGTCAAGAAGATGGATTGCTGAGAGCCAATTTCTACCATCGAGATTAAGACGCCAACAAGGCGGAGGTAGTGTCATGTTTTGGGCAAGATTGATAGGCAATGAAGTAGCTGTCCCATACAGAGTGCCTGATCGTGTAAAAATGAATGCCCAGTCTTACACAAACTTTCTAAAAGAAAACCTCATTCCATGGTAGAGATTGATCCTTAGCAATCCATCTTCTTGACCAACCATCAGATCCCTCAAGGGTTGCTCTTCATTCATCGGTTAACAATACAGTATTAAAATCTGTTTTCACGTACTGACGCGCCCATTCAACACGCTACTTCTTGTACCTAGGTGTTAATGGTGACTGAATCGTAGTTTTACACATCTTACCAATTGTTTGGAGGATTCCACATCGAGATGTTCCTGGTACATTATGTATGCCAGCCTGCTCATAAACCTCTTTATTTGAGGACAATGGATGCTTTGCAATTTGCGCTTGATTACAGATATCTGCCGCTTTGTCACTTTTCTTATAGCTCCATTATCACTTCGCTGCCTCAGTTTGGTACTCTCCGCTACAAACTTGTTTACAGTTCGATAAGCTCTGCCAAACTGCTTCGCAATTTCAATAGATTTTATATTTTCAGCGAGTAACTTGACTATTTTTCTTTTCTCAGTTAGTGTTAAATCCTTCTTCTTACCCATTTTCACCATTTAGATCCGTAAATAGAATACTTGCTTAATAATTCGGAACATCATATTTAACATATTTTTCAATAAAAAGAGATAATTATTTAATTATCAAGATATTTTATCGAAATGAATACCATCAGTGCTGCTATATATAGTAATTATTTGCTATAAATTTCATTGAAATCGGTAAAAAACTTTTGAAAACATTGGAGAAAATGCAATCTGCTTACTAATTGGAATGTAGTGTGTGTGTATATATATATATATATATATATATATATATTATATATATATATATATATATATATATATATATTATTCCTGGACTTTTCAAGGAGTACAACTTTAACTCAGGTAACTTTTCTCGGTAATGCAAATCTCTTTGAGCCACTTTTTTAGCTCTAAAGTTTTTGTGTATTCCAACTAATTAGTAATTTCGTCTGTTTTTCATGGGAATATTAAAAAAAATAGCAATATTTCAGTTTGAACTTTATTACTTTTTCCCACAGTGGAAACATCACGTTTTTGTCGTATCTTGTATAAGTTTTCAATATTTGTCTTTTATTCTTTGGGTTTTTTTATTTATCTTATTCAGTGTCTCAGCTTTGGTATCAATTTTCATAACTAATCCCTAATCCTTTGTATTTGAGTTTCTTCGAAGTTTTTCAATCCATTCCATGCAATGTACGATGTATTTTCTAGTTTTTCATTTTTTACGTCACTTAAGAACTGAAAACTTTTGATTTGAAAGTTCATATTGTTGTCATGTGACCATCTGTATATTTTGTTTGCATCTTTTTGTAAGGACTTCAGATCGCGTGAGGTTTTTTTTATTTGTTTAACTTTTATATTGCTCGCGAAGGACGCTACTGCGTTATTAATGCTTATTTCCTTATCTTTATCAGTTAGCATTTTAACAAATAAGAAAGGAGACAGTACTGTTCCTTGTGGTATTGAGCTACAGACCTTGGATTCTGTGTATCATATTTCTGGTACTGTAACAATTTGCTTACAGGCACTAAGGCAGTTTGCTTACAGGCACTAAGGCAATATTAAATGAAAGTTGGTAATATTTTGTAACGAGTCAAAACATTGTTATTAGTTGGGAGGGGCACAATCTTCTTCATCTGAATCTATATTGATTCTATTGAATCTTTTCATTGAATCCTCCAAACATTAATAGATAGTCTCCCTAACTACTCTTTCGAGTAAATTAGTACGATGTGATGTCAGTGGCACAGATCTAATACTGTAATTATTTGCTTGTGATCCGTCTTTTAAATATGGGAATAATGTTTGCTCTTTTCAAGGTCTGTGGTATTCCTCTTGTGCCAATTGATCTTGTCCCTAGCAAAAATACAGGCGTTGCTGTTTCATATTTACATGTTTTTTAAATCAATCTAGTTCTTCAGTGGTCCGAACCTGTCAGTGAATTTGCTGTCAGCAGGTCACAAAATACCAAAATAGTAAAGTAGTAAACTTATCTTGGAGATAGTAAACTTATCTTGGAGAGCGGGCACACTGGTTGAATGGTAGACATAGAAACAGTGATGAGCATCGATACACGAAAAGTTTAAGACTAGGCCATCATAGATAAGTAAAATTTGTATTTTTGTTTAGTATCGTAAATTTTTGTAACTTAGAATTAGATTTATGAACAAAATACTTAATTTCGTTTCTTACGAAAATGAAATTTTTTTTTTACTCGTGTATTTTTTCTTAATTGAAAAACACTAAATTAATGTTGCTTAAGGATTTTAGCAATGTTGCTTAAGTCCTAAGTGTCTAGTACTGTCTACTTAACAAAAAAAAATTTAAAAATCTAACTTTATATTTTTATTTTGTATTTTATTACATTTTTTAAGTTAAGTGTTGCAAGATCTTAAATATATATATATATATATATATATATGCATGATGCAAACCTACAAGGAAAAAAAATTATTCCAAAGTCTTTCGTGTATTCAGAAGTACACCTCGTCAGGGAATGGCTTCTGAATACACAAAAGACTTTGGAATCATTTTTCTTTTTCCTTGTGGGTTTGCATCATTCATTCATTTCACGTGTTTAATTGTGAAATTCATCCCATATATATATATATTAGGGATGTCACGGGTACCCGATCGGGTAATGTACTACTCGATGATACCCGACTCGATCGGGTAATTGCTAAAAAATTGGGTACGGGTAGTAAAAACCAAATTCTAATTTAATTTTAATTTTATTGTTTTGCGGGTTTTCTTGATATATTTTTTGTATAATAATTTTTAACAAAACATTCAAAATGGGAAATCGTAGTATGGTTTGGGACTATTTTGTCATTGATAAATTAGATAATAGTAAAGCCAAGTGCTTGAACTGCACACAGTTAATAAGTCGCGGTACTAAACCAACAAATTTAGGAACGTCTTCAATAACCGATCGGGTATTACACTTCGGATACCCGTACCCGATTACCTGTTGCATCCCTAATATATATATATATAATATATATATATATATATATATATATATATATATATATATATATATATATATATAAATATATATATATATATATATATATATAATATATTATATATATATATTATACAATTCAATTTCTACAAGAATATTAATGATAATAACTAAATAACTAAACTAATAATAACTAAACTAGATTTTAAATTTTTAACTTTTAAATTAGTCGTTAAATTAAAAGCCACTTTAAAATTACCCAATATTATCAATATTATTGATAGTATTTACTATTTGTAAGAACTATTTACTTCCTACAAAATAGTCCTTTCACTTTCAATTAATGCGATGTGCGTTGAAGTTAGGGCGCGTAGTATTAGTTTTAATTTTGTTGTTGTTTATAGACCTTCCGTTCAACCCCTTGATACCGATACTAGATTTTACTCACTTCTTGGTAACTTTATTGACAATCGGAATAGTATAATTGTCGGAGACTTTAACTGCCCTAATGTTAATTACGAGACTTTTACTGGTAATGAGGAGGGTTTGAGATTGATTGAGTTCATGGAAGATAATTTTTTACGACAGATGGTTACCGAACCAACGTGCAGTGACAATATCTTAAATTTGGTGATGACGAATGGCGAAAATATAGTCGAAGGTTTAGAAGTAGGCGAGAGTTTAGGATGTAGTGATCATCAAATTCTTAGGTTTAAGTTATTGATAGAAAACACTAAGGATAGTAACGTAATAGAAGTCCCTGATTTTTGTAGGGCTAATTTTGATAGTTTTGCGGATAGGATGAGAGTAGTGGACTGGGATAACTTATTTATGGGCAATGACACAAATTTGCATTGGAAGGCGTTTAAAGAAAGTTTTATGAATATTGAAAGGGAGTTTATTCCTCGTTAGCCCAAGCGCGCTAGAAATCATGGTTGTTGTTGTTGTTGTTTAGCCGATCAGCCCACCCTGATCGAGCAAGCCGGCGGCACGCAGGTAACCGATCGCCCTCTCCGGAGTGGACCAGAGGTTCAGCGCACTAGTGATGTTGTGTTGTGTTCGTTGTTGTGCTAGAGCGGTACAGTCCGTCATAATGTGTTCAATTGTTTGTGGTGTGTCTTGGCACAGGTGGCAGGTGTCGTCTATGGAGTTGTCTAGTCTGTGTTTATATGTCCGTAAGTTTGGGTGATGTCCACATCGGAATCGTACTAAGTTAACTCGATCCGATCTGCTCAGGCTGATCTCTGACCTGTTAATGGGTGGCGGCTTCGCACCTAGGACCGCATTCGGACCGAGTCGTGTCAGTGCTTTGTGGGTTAGATGTGTGTGTATGTGTTTTCTGTACTGTGTGATGTCTGTGGGGCGTGGTATGGAATGGAGTATTTCGTTATAATATCTCTCTGGTGTTACCTTAATGGTGCGAGGTGTTGGTGCATGATTGTACATGTAGTGGCAAGGGTGTTGTGGGTTAGTTGTCGCTGCTGCCATGAATTGTGTTCCCCTCATGTCTAAATGTTCCCTAACTTTTAGTATTTTTGTTTCTGTGTGCAGGTGTTCTATTGGTGTTGTTTGAGTGCATCCTGTAATAATACGAAGTGCGTTGTTTTGTATTGTTTGTAAGTGTTTATGTGTGTGTTTGAGATAATGGGTGCCCAGCATGGGCTAGCATAGTCCATAACTGAGCGAATATATTGTTTGTATATGAGTGATGTTGTTTCCTGCTGGTGTCCAAAGTTTGTGCCTGTTAGTACCCTAAGCGTGTTAAGTCTTGACGTACATTTGGTTTTAATGTCCTGAATGTGGTTTGCAAAAGATAATGATGTGTTGTATGTGACACCAAGTATTTTGGTTCTGTGAGTGTGTGGAATGTTGATGTTGTTTAGTGTAAGCTGTGGAATTACCTGGTTTCTTTTGTGTTGCTTGTAAGCAAGGTGATGGTTGATTTTGTGGGCGCTACTTTGAGTCTATTGTGTGTGAGCCAGTCTTGTATACTGTTTATGTATGTTTGTAGGTTATTTGTAGCGGTGTCGATGTTGTTGTGGGTGGATGTTAGAGTGATATCATCTGCATATGATGATAAGGTAAGCTTGTTATCTATGGTGTTGGAATGTCATGCATGTATAAGTTGAAGAGTGTTGGTGAGAGAACAGAGCCTTGAGGGACCCCGTTCGGAAAAAGCTTGTTTTTGGATGACTTGCCATTAAATGTGACATGTGAGTATCTTCCTGAGAGATAGTTGCTCAGCCACCTTTTGGTGTTATTGTGCATGTTTGTGTTGAGTATTTTGTTTATGAGAGGGAAGCGTGGGATAGCATCAAATGCTTTACTAATGTCTTGTTGCTAATAGTGTACGTTGAGCTGGTCTTCTGGAGTTGATGCCATCCATGATGTGCTGCGTGAGGTTAGTGAGTAATGTCGTGGTTGAGTGGTGAGGTCTGAATCCATGTTGAGTAGGCGATAGTGGTATGTGTGGTTGGTGATTTGTAAGATTAGTCTTTCTGTTACTTTGGAAGGTGTGCATAGTAAAGTAATGGGTCTATAGGAAGCTGGTTCTGTTGGATTTTTGTTTGGTTTGAGTAGTGTAATAATTTTACCTTGTTTCCATATGTCAGGAATAATACAGTGTTGGTATGAATATGTGCTGATATTTGTGGAGCTAATATTCCTTGTGGGCCCAAGTGTTTAAGGTGTATGTTAGATATGTTGTCTGGTCCAGTAGCCTTCGAATTCTTAATGTTTTTGATGATCTTGGTGGTCTGGTCTGTATTGAAGGGTGTAATGGTCATGTCGAGTCTGTAGGTTTTCTTGTGTCTGGCTATTGTCTGTCTGCATGTTTCTGGTTGTGTCTCTGTTTAAGTGACTTGTCTTTGCGTAGTGATTAACTAGAATGTTAGCTTGTTGTGTGTATGTTGGGATATATTTTGGCTGCGACAGATAGCCGCGTGTGAGGTGTGAATGCCGCTGTTAGAGTGGGTAATGCTGTTTATAGTCTTGTATAGCCTGTATGTATCTGTGGAGTGGTTTAGTGTTGTTATGAATTCCCTGAATGTTTCTGTTTGTTTTTCTTTGAGTTTGTTGTTTATTTCTGTGTTGAGCTGTTGTATCTGCTGTTTTATGGCTTCTGTGTGTGGTGTTTGTGTGTTATATTTGAGGTTGTTACGTTGCCTTATGAGGTGGGCTATTTCTCTAGTGTAATTTGGGTTGTATTTCCTAATGTTGCCCTTAGGTATGTATTTGTTTGCATTATTGATAATCTGATTAAATGTCTTGAGTGTTGTATCGATGTTTATGATGGGTGTGCTGTTTAATGTGGTGAATTGTTCCTCAGTCTGTATTTTGAACTGTTCCCAAAGACACTAGTTGGTACCTGCACAACCAAAACAACACCAGAGGCGCCAACATAGCCACACAACTAAACAGCCTCTTCATTCTTAACAATACAGAAGAACATACACACATACCACATCAAGCAGGATACTCAAACTCCTCCCCAGACATAACGTTCTGTTCCCCCTCACTAGCAACACATACACAATGGAGAACAGAAAAACAACTGTCATCAGACCACCTGCCCATCATCATTACAACACATTCTACACTCTGCCCCAACAGCCTTAGGCACACTTACAGAAATTACAAGAAATCATGGTAGGCCCAAGTGGTGGACTAGGGAAATAGGCGAGTTCATACACGAGCGTAACAGAGCGTATAGACTTAATAAGCGCAATGGCACGGCAGCTAACTTTAATAGCTATATCGAGCTTAGACGTCAGTTAAAAGAACAGTTAGGAATGCTAAGCATAATTTAGAGATACTTATAGCTGCGGATAGTAAACATAATCCAAAAAGTTTTGAATACGTCAATAATCGTAAGCCGATAAAAGATAACATAGGCCCTCCAGTGGATGTTAACGGCGCTTTGGCTTCTGACGCTCAGGCGATGGCGGATATTTTCAATAACTTTTTTGCGATAGTTTTTACCGTAGAAGACGTAAATAATGTCCCCGACGTGGACGATATCGTTCCATTTAGTAGCGAGACTATTTTGGATGAAATAACTGTTTACGAGAGTGAGATTGCGCATTATATCGATAGGCTAAAAGTTAGCAAGGCTCCAGACCCTGACGCTTTTTATCCCAGACATTTGAAAGATTTGAAAGACGTTATTGTAGGCCCCTTAACGAAGATTTTTAATCAGTCACTCGAAACGGGGATTATTCCTGAAGACTTCAAATTAGCTAACGTCACGCCCATTTTTATAAAAGGCGACCGCACAGGAGCTAGCAATTATAGACCCATTAGCTTAACGTCAGTTGTCGGTAAACTTTTGGAATCTGTAGTTAGGAATCGTATCATCGATCACGTAGAAAGTCGAGATTTGATTAATAGTAGTCACCATGGGTTTCGACGCCATAGATCTTGTTTAACTAATTTGTTAGAATTTTATAACGAAATAGTGCGCGAATACGATAGGCGTAGAGCGGCTGACGTTATTTATTTAGATTTTAAAAAGGCGTTCGATACAGTTCCGCATAGAAGATTACAGTAATTGCGAAGGTTAAAGCGCACGGTATACGCGGTCAGGTAGTTAACTGGTTAGAGGAATGGCTTCGTGCTAGGAGACAGAGGGTCGTTGTTGATGGTAGTAAATCGGGGTGGTTGGATGTAAGTAGCGGTGTCCCACAGGGTTCAGTGTTAGGCCCATTGCTATTCGTAATTTACATTAACGACATAGATGTAGGATTGACTAGTAACGTATCAAAATTCGCGGACGATATGAAAATAGGCGGTAAGGTTGTTAACGAGGACGATAGAAATAGGCTCCAAGACGATGTAAATAGGATTATGGAGTGGACGGATAAGAGGCAGATGCAATTTAACGTAGACAAATGTAAAGTTTTGCATATAGGTTCTCGTAACAATAATTACACGTACACGATGGATGATAGAGAGTTAGCGAACGTTGACAAGGAAGTAGATTTAGGCTTACGCTATCTAAAGATTTAAAAGTTAGGAGCCAGTTAGGGTGGCCATTTCAAAAGGAGGACACTGCGTATGTGGCCGTACGTTAACATAAATATATTATATATATATGTTAACGTACGGCCACATACGCAGTGTCCTCCTTTTTGGAAATTTGAAAATGGCCACCCTAAGGACAGAGTGCTCAAAAGGCGGACTGTCCGCCTAAAGCCGGACGTCTGGCCACCCTAGAACCAGTGCCCTGGAGTCTTCGCAAAAGCTAATAGGATGTTAGGCTTCATAGCGCGTAATTTCGAATTTAAATCGGAGAATATTATATTGCCCCTTTACAATCCCTAGTCAGGCCTCATTTAGAATATGCCGTTCAGTTTTGGTGCCCGTATTTGCGTGAGGACATTGATAGGTTAGAAAGGGTTCAGCGTCGTGCCACGAAACTAATTCCGTCATTGCGTAACAAGCCTTATGAAGATAGGATTAAAGAGTTAGACTTGCATTCACTTGAAACTAGGAGATTAAGGGGGGAGCTTATTGAAGTTTTCAAAATCGTTAATAACATCGATAACGTAAATTTTGACAAATTGTTCACTTTCGATAATAGCAATACTCGTAATAACAAATTTAAGTTGCGTGGCAGACGTTTCATCACTAATATCGCTAAAAACTTCTTTACGTTTAAAGTAATTGATAAATGGAATAATCTTCCCGCGCCCGTCGTAAACTCTACCAGCGTTAATGTGTTTAAAAACCGTCTAGATAGGCATTTTAAAAATATTAACGTTGTTTACAATAAAACAACAATTGGTAACAGGAGCTCTGGGGGTGATAATCGGGGATGAGTCTGTTGACGTCTAATGCCAGCTTGTGACATGCCAGTGTGTGATATGCCAGCAAAAAAAAAAAAATTAGACTAACACGAACTTAGTTGTAGCTTGTTGAGTAAATTAACCCACTTTTTTTTATTCTTTATACTTTTTTTCTTCTTCTCTCCTTATTTTCATGTCTGTAACTCTCTTTATTGCATGTCTGTAGTTTGCATGGTATGATTGTTTGAGTTAAGAATGTGTTGCATGGTTTGTAATGCGTTCTTATTTTACTTCTTTTCGTCTTTCACGCCTTTCCAGCCTAATGGGCTGCTGCATCCTGTACCTCCCTATGGAGTGGAGGATCGGTCTGCAACAGCTGGAAAAATGTGTTGCTTTGAGTTAAGAATGTGTTGTTCTTGAGTTAAGAATGTATTGCATGGTTTGTAAGAGTTCTTATTTTACTTCTTTTCATCTTTCACCCCTTTCCGGCAGAGTGGGCTCTACCTCCCTATGGAGTAGAGGACCGTTCTGCAATCTTTCCTATTCTCTCCGACTATTTTTCTGACTTGTCGGCAGTGGCCGGCGGATGATGATGGTGAGTCTTTTTTCTCTTTTTCTGAATGAATGTTAACCCACGAGTGATAGGTGTTGCTACTTACTTAACCCCTTATTCTCTTCTCTTAGCCCCCTACTCTTTCCTTTCTCTCGGGCTAACCTTAGAGTGGATCTTAGGGTCTTTGTTAGCCTTAGCTTCTGTAGATCTGTAGATCCTAATAGCCATCTCTATCTGAATCCAACAACGACGGTAGTTGAATTCAATAAAATTGGCAACCCTTCACACGCACAAAAATCCTGTGTCTTCCCACTTCATGTAATTCCCACTTCATTCTTCGCTCAAAAGTGAGAATATTAAAGGAAGCCGTTCTTAAATCGAACCAGTCCCACTTCCATTGTAAGAGAATTTCCCACTTTAAGCTAGAATTTTTATAGGAAAAGAACCCCGTCAGGTTTCATAACGGTCTCATTTTACCTTTTCCCAAATCAGGAAACTCCCTTTTCAAATTTGGAATTCTCACTTGGAATATTCTCATTAGTGGACTACGAATGATAGTGGGTATGAGGCTGACAAGAAAATAGTCATAAAAAAAATCGTGGTATGTAATTAAAAATTCGTCTTTGTAAATCGGACGAATTGTTGATATTCCGAGCGAATATAATATCCATTTTCGTTTGTCCTAATTAAATTTGCATATACAGGGTAAGTCAAAAGTTCTTCCTCAAAAATAACTATACAATAAATACTTCTGAGCCACGACTTCTGATTCACCCTGTATAAAAGGTAGTGACTGGAATTAAATTTATGATGTGCAGTTGTATCGTAAGTCATCTGAAATTAAATGGAAATTATATTAAATTAATACATGCAATTAATTTACGAATTAATAATTAAGTGGATATTTCGGTGTGGACTTAACAAAGTTAAATTTATAGACTCATTCATTAAACTATATATATATATATATATATATATATATATATATATATATATATATATATACACGATGATTTGTACGCATGCGCGCATTACGAAAAAAATGTTTTACTCAATTTCCGACTGTTCCTCAATACCAAGGATGAACACCCTGTAGTGACCTGCGGGAAAGAGAGAACTACTATGTTGTCACCACAAACAAAAATTTTGAACTACAGGGTGTCTCATCAGAAGTCGCGTACCATATGGTGCGCGACTTCTGGAACACCCTGTAGATTAAATAGATTTTTTTGGAAATAACTGTTTCATATTTCTTCAGTCAATATATATATATATATATATAAAGAGAGAGAGAGAGAGGGAGAGAGAGGTTGACCGCAGGTCGATCCTGAACCGTCGTTCAAACTCATGTAAAGTAACTAAAGTAATATATATATATATATATATATATATATATATATATATATATATATGTGTGTGTGTGTGTGTGTGTATGCGTGTGTGTGTGTGTGTGAAATATCATGCATAAACACGCACAGTTTTGCATAATACAAAAAAATGTTCCAAAATCGTGTCTCGTGCGTGTTCATGCATGATATTCCATTCATAGGACCCCAACGTTGCGCCATATAATTTGAATGAAATGCTGGTCATTACCTCGAATGCGAGAGGGTTAATACGTAAAATGCCTCTGGACATGAAAGCGTAATGCGTTTCCGCGGTTGTTTAAATGTATGATGAGTTGTGTTGATTTACATCCCGTCGTAGTATAGTGGTTAGCGCCCTCACCTTATATTCAAGAGGTGGTGGTTTCGAACAAGATGTGGTGGGTTCGAACCCTGGTAGGAGCAGTTTCTGCATATATATATATGGATGAAGAGAATAATGAACGACCACGTCAGCATTATAAAGATTTAATACACAGACGTTTCGTCAGTGAAATTTCCATCATCAGTGACTAAAAAAAACCAAAACTGGCGAAGACCGAGTTTGAACACGAACAAAATAGAAAGTGTAATCTACAATTTACCACTTATAAATTATTATAAGGATATTTTCTAGATTAAATTTAAGTTAAGTTAAATGTTAACATCTAGAAATAAAATTCACAACTAAAAGATTACTATTATTATTATTATACTTACGCTCTTTAGTTTATATTTCTATACTGAATTATAATAATTATATATATATATATAAATATATATGATGTAAATCAACAAGGAAAAAGAAAAATGATGCATTCAGTGCATCATTCATTCATTTCACGTGTTTAATTGTGAAATTCATCCCATACTCTCTCTCTCTCTCTCTCTCTATATATATATATATGTGTGTGTGTGTGTGTGTGTATATATATATATACACGACGGTGGGCTGAAAAGTAATGCCTCCAATCAAATAAATTTTAAACGGGTTGAAAGATTTTATCGAAACAAAGGCAGATATGTACCTTAGAGTTTATTTTTCAAAACGATACATTTACTTTTCTATAAAATTTCACAGCGGCTTTAACTTCTTCGTCAGACTCGTAGCGATTTACACGGAGATGTTCTTTAAGTTTAGGAAAAAAGTGAAAATCGCATGGTTCTAAATCGGGGCTATATGGTGGATGCGGCAAGACGATGAATCGCGGATCCTTAATTGCTTTTCGCGTTTGAACACTGGTGTGAGGCCGTGCGTTGTCATGGTGAACAATGACTGCGTTTTTGTGTCGTGCGAACCCTGTTGATCAGTTTTTTCAACTTCTTCAGAGTTTCAATATAACGTGCGGAATTGATTGCTGTCCCTCTTTCCGTAAAGTCTTCGAGAACAACACTATTGATATCCCTAAAACCAGTCATCATCACTTTTCCAGCCGATTTTTTAACTTTGAATTTTTTTGGTTGTGGTGAATTTTTGTGCCGATATTCCGTGGATTGCCGTTTATTTTGAGGGTCATAATGGTGGACCCACGTCATGTCTCCTGTCACAATGCTGTGCAGAAATTCATTTTCATTTTCGAAGCGCTGCAGATTTTCTTGGCAAATGCGTAGTCTCTCAGTTTTCAGCTCGGCAGTGAGCATGCGAGGCACTCATCTGACGCAGACCTTTCGGTAACCGAGAATACTGATAATGTGTCGCATCGCTTTTTGGAGATATCGAGCATTGCAGCAATTTCATTTTGTTTAATGCGACGATTTCCACGAATCAGTTCGTCAACGTAGTTCCGATGAGACTCGTCGGTTGCCATTACGGGCCTTCCACTTCGCGGTTTGTCTCGCAAATCTTCTTGCCCTGCTTCTCCTTCTTTACACTGCCTGGCCTAACGTCGAACGGTACTCACATCAACACACTGTTTGCCGTACACAGCTTGCATTCGCCGATGAATGTCTACGGCACGTTGCCTGAAGCGAACGTCTTTACTCCTTTCCATTGTAATCGATACTGAACCAACGTGTAGAATGAGTGAAGGCTATATTAGGCTATAGCACAAAACCGGTTTTATCTGGTTACTTCTACACAATCCGGAATGGGGTGGGGATATCAAGTTACAACACAAAACCGGTTTTATCTAGCTACCTCTACACAATCCAGAATTATTCAAGTGGAGGCATTACTTTTCAGCCCACCCTCGTGTGTATGTATAATATATATATATAGAGAGAGAGAGAGAGAGAGAGAGAGAGAGAGAGAGAGAGAATTGAGGAGAGTTGAATTTTTTCCTTTGATTTTTTGGAGTTGAAAATTTTAAAATTTTATCAAGTTTCTCATTTAATTTTTTATATTATATTAGTGGAACTTTGGAAGTTTTCATTTGGACTCTTTGGGAATCTGCGTAACATTTATTAGCTCAAATTTTCAATTCTTTCCAGAGTTTGGCGCTCAAAGTTTTTAGTAATAATTTGTCTACTTAAAATTATATCTGCAACATTATTTTATCTCTCTCTCTCTCTCTCTCTCTCTCTCTCTCTCTCTCTATCTCTCTATCTATCTATCTATATATATATCCCACATTCTTATTTTCTTCTTCCAAGTTTGTCAATTCGCAAAATATTGTATTTGTCTGCCTCGATTAATACATTGTCATCAACGCTACACAGTTTTTAGAGACGTTAGAACTATCTTGTGTCCTTAAGGTGTGTTTCAATTATGTACGTAAAGTCTGCTTTTGTTTCCTCCACGATTCCTTTCGGATACAAGACTTTACTCGTAAAAGGATTTGCCTTCAGAACTTGAATGCTTGCGAGTAACATCCTTATCGTGTTCCTTTGTACTTTGTCGTGTTTGATTTGATTTCCTGATGCATTGTATCCTGCATAGGAACATATTTCGTTGTCCTTTAAATCATATAATAATTATATATATAATATATATATATATTATAATATATATATATATTATATATATACATATATATATATATACTGTGTGTGTATATTATATATATACTATAAAAAGGAGTCTTGTCCATCCATCCGTCCGTCCGTTCGTCTGCCATTCTGAACATAGAAATAAATGTGCTTTGCTTTGTTTCATCTTACTGAGGTTGCAATTATTCAGTCAATAAAACTATAGAAAAGAACGTAGCAATGAAAATCTTAAGCTTCACATCCGAACCCATTGTATCAAGATGTGTGAAGTTTAAGTTTTTCATGGCTGCGTTCTTTTCTATAGTTTTATTGACCTAATAATTGACTGCCCCAGCACCGCAGGTCTGGCTAAATGGGTCCGTGGGGCCCACTTTTGCTAGTATATCTCGTAAAAATGCAATGACCGCGCAGAATTTTAGGGAAATTAAAAATTCGCAAGAAGATATGAAATAAAAGCCGAATAAAGTTTCCATTCAATATAATGGACCCTTTTCCAATTCGGAAGAGAACAGGACAACGTAAGTGGTCGCTAGTCGGTTTATAAATGAACCAAAAATTAGAAAAACCGTTAAAATGTTCCTTGTCTCTTTTTTTTTATTTTGCCGTTTTTCTAGATTTTTATGCTCTCTCTCTCACATAGGGCCTCTCTCTCTCTCTCTCTCTCTATATATATATATATATATATATATATATATATATTATATATATATATATACACACTTATTGTGAATTGTCACATGAAGTGTAATCGTACAGCGAGTGCCAAGCGGCATTCAGGAAGGAATTTGCCACAAGGAAAGTGCCAGACAAGAGGTCACTTTGGCATTATGAGAAATAAAATACAAGAAACAGGCACTGTTGCGAATTAGATAAGACGTGAAGGTAATTCTATCGTGTTACTGAAAACAATATGGTAATTTGTTTACAGGTTTTAATCGCGAAATACGTATGACTGAAGCTATCTATGAAAAACCTTACCATGATAAGTTCATTATGTAAAATGTTATGACATGGTTAATGGATTGTTCCAGCACACGCGCGCGCACACACACACACACACACACACACACACACACACACACATATATATATATATATATATATATATATATATATATATATATATAATCATGCGGGTTGCTTCTACAAAGCTTTAATTTAATATTTAGGAGAAATCCAATGACAAGAAGGAGAGTAAATGCCACGAAAAGTGTCTTCTTTAATGCGCAACGTTTCAAGCAATACGCTCATCTTCAGGCTAAACAGTGACAAAAAATGACAATATGAAGTTAAAATCAATAAATAAATGAATGAAACACATAAGACAAAATAATTACTATAAAATAATTACTATTTTGCTTCTAAGAATAGGTTTTATAGTAATTATTTTGTCTTATGTGTTTCATTCATTTATTTATTGATTTTAACTTCATATTGTCATTTTTTGTCACTGTTTAGCCTGAAGATGAGCGTATTGCTTGAAACGTTGCGCATTAAAGAAGACACTTTCGTGGCATTTACTCTCCTTCTTGTCATTGGATTTCTCCTAAATATTATATATATATATATATATATATATATATATATATATATATATATATACACACACCTTTTAAATGTCCCGTGCGACGATTCCTCATTTCACGAAGGTCAAGCTTGTCGCCCCTCCTCTTTTATATATATATATATATATATATATTTTTTTTTTTTTTTTAATGAAATTCAAATAGTGTATGAATGCATTTTTCACCATTTCTATCATAAAATAAGTTTTTATCTGACAAATCACAAAGCAGAGCTGATCATCATACTTCGTATTTTATTTCATTTCGGTCTAATTTTTGCTTCACCGCTTCTTTTGATACTCCAATTTACAATTTCGGTTTTATTTTCCAAAATTTGTGGCATACAGTTCAAGATATGTACGAGTATATATATATATATATATATATATATATATATATAATATATATATATATATATATATATTATATATATGATTTGGCAGGAATTGTATTTCCTTAAATGAAATATGATATTTAAATTGCATTGTGTGTGTGTGTGGTGTGTGTGTGTGTGGTTGTGTGTCCTGTAATGTTTTGTTATTTTCTTACCAAATTATCTATTGAAACTTAAGATTGAGCGTCACACTTTGTTATCCAAAACTACACCCTCTTTTTGTTATCTTATCTACACCCTCTTTAGATAGGATACAAAAACTAACAAAATTTTAAGTTTTCTAAACACGAAAACTGAATCTCACAAATTTTTAATATTTGAAGAAACTAAACCTATTTTAAAGTTTTAGTTTTGATCAATGGTATGAGGCTTTACACGGAACAAAAACTCTAACATTTTTATTAATTAAGGATTAATTAAAAATTCTAGCCTATACTAGTTTGTACTAGTAATGAACGTTAATTAAATATAAAACAATGGAAAAACTCATTGTACCAAATCCAACTCGAACTTGTAACACAAAACTACATGCAATTATTTAGAAGTAAAATAATAAAATGAAATCGTATCCAGTGTCAGAGCATATATATATATATATATATATATATATATATATATATATATATATATAATGAAAATAAACACGAAGGAAAAAGGAAACACAGAATGGTGCTCAAGCGCTTTCGTCTAATGATATCCTCGTGACGTGTCACTTTCGTGAAATAATTTTCATATATATATATATGTGTGTGTATATATACATAGAGATTTTATATTTTTTAATAATTTAAGCACTGACTGATATTAGAAACGTAAGTGGCACTCCTCATATCGACTGAACGAGGCATATCTGGAGCCAAGAGGATTAAAGAGATCCAAATAATATATTTCAAATTAAGACTAACAACTAACTTCTTTATAAATAAAATATATATAGCTAGAAATATGAACTTATAACTAGAAAAAAAATATAAAATATAAAATAAAATGAAAATAACCATAATTATAAGAAAATATAAGCGAATTTGCAGGAAAACTGTTTGGTTTAAGATTATTTCTCATATAAGGTCGATGGAATGATTTTTGCGTATTAGAACTGACCGTAACTCGAAGTAAAAATTTCCTTAGAAACCATTTTAAATAATTGGTGATATTGAAGACCATTGTCAGATAAAGGATTTGAGAGTTGTTGAAAGATCTTGAAGTAGTACCAAGGCGATTTCCAGAAGGTATTTCCACTTTCTACCACGAACGTTGTGATCATCATCTTACGATAATCAGAGAATGACCGTTTTGTAAACATGACCACAGTTTTGGTTACAGGGTCGAACTTGATAACGTACAAACCAAAGACAAATGTGTTTGCAATATTCTACTTTGCATTAACGTGACCCAAACGATGGTTAAATAGTACAGAGTTGCCACATATTCCCTTTGCAGTGAAATTAGAGCATATCTGTATGTTGCCCTTGTTTTTCATGCAAAAGGACTTTGTGGTCACCCTGTATGTATACATCCATCATAAGTTACGTTACGATTCGTAACATGTAATTGTGTTAAACATGGAAAAACCTCTATACAATGTTAACACATGAAAAATAAAATATTCAAGCAATAGAAAATCGTAAAACACAAGTTAAAATAAGAGATTAATTAACATTTAACAGTTAATAAACAAGAATTAAGAAAGTGTTATTTGAATATAAGAATTTATATTAAAATTTTGATTTATTGACATAAAAATTGTTAATAATATTAATAGCAGTATTAATAAACCAAAATTTCATATACTGAAATAAAAGGCTCCTCAAGTCTTATTTGCATACCATTATTTGTGTGTGTGTGTGTGTGTGTGTGTGTGGAACGATGCAGAGTCCATTATTCATCGAGTGACTGCAAAAAATCTTGCATCTAAAGAATTCTTTTAGATTGATGAAACATTATCGATGACCCAATTTTGTTCTGAGCGTATAAGTGAGTCTGCATTGTGAACCACATTCATACACCTCTGCGGAATTTTCAGTGTTTGTATATACGATTATTCATAGAAGTGAAGTATAGAATGAAATAGTCGTTTCCAATTTTAGAATTATATATATATATATATATATATATATATATATATATTGTGTTGTGTGGTGAATGGACGTGTTGTTTTGCTCTCTCTATTTAACACCCAAATTAGAAGGGAATAATCTACTCGGCGGTTTATTCTGTTTGCACCCGAAAGTGTATAAAGTATCAGTGAATCCGTGCATATAAATTATAAAGTGAATTCATTAAAATTAAGAAAGTGCAATACAGTTTACATAATTTATCACCAATTTTAACGTATATATTCAAAACGAAATACGGTTGGCATTCGAGAAAGTTTGAAACAAAGCAGGAAAAAGGTCATAAAACAAAGGTCAGAAAACCCTCGAAATACCCTCGACCATCGAAAGGAAAGAAACAGAAATAAAAATAAAAATAAATAAAGAATTTGTGTGGGTATTTCTTCTTAAGCTAATTAAGGAATAGCATGGATATGGGTCCAAATTCTCACTTAATCTGTAATTTGTGCAATTTAGTAACAACGGAAAGCCTAGCGATTAGTGTGATTTCTGCCAACGATTAAACGACTTTAACTGCATGAATTGGAATGAGGGAAATAACTCTTGTCTCGAACGCGAAACAGTCGTGGGGATCAAATTTCTATGTGGCGCATGTACACAGACGTAAATTCTTTCGCGGTCTTTAAAGAAATGGAGATAGCAGACTCGAAAGTTACAAAAAAGAATGAAATAATGGGACGCATGGTCCGAAATGGTCCCAACGAAAAACAGGGTGGATGAGAGAGAAGACGAAATAACGATAACAGCATAATAACGAACAACAATTTAATAACAAATAACGATATAAACAATATAATACGGAAGGAAGACATAGATGAAAGGAAAGAAATAAGTAAAAGTGGCGAAGTAGACAAACGGTCCAACGAGCGAAATGATAAAAGATAATAACTAAAAACGTAGAAAATAAACAGCCAAAGAAAAATAATGATAATGCCAAAACTAAGAACTTGGAAAATAATAAAAGAAAGCAGAAGCGTAGAAAATATCGTATGCAAATACTACGCGAAAGGAAACTGCAGATATCGGGATGGGCAATGCATATATGCACATCCCACATTATGCAAAATGCATTACACAAGTGGATACTGCAAGTTTGATAAGAAATGCATGTTCCACCATCTTACGGTCTGCAACACTTATGAAAGATATGGGAGTTGCAAATACGAAAAAAAATGCCGATACCACCACCCTCAAAGGAACGCAACGAGGGAACAGAAAAAACGAACATCAAAGAAGAGTGGAAATTTTTTAGACGCAGCCAACACATTTCAGCTGCTAAATACTCTCCAGCAATTACAAAACCAGCTGACAAATATAAATATAGAAATCCGAGAGCCGGACAGAAGGTACGAACAAAGCACTTCATGCGTTATCGGGACAACAGGTACCGACAAAGATAAAAAGAGGTAAATTCTCGGAGGACCACAAGGCAACGAAACCGGCACCCCCATTGGAAAACGAATCGGAACCACCTGTATGCGAAAAAGAAAGAGAAAAAATAAAAATAATCCTAGCCAACATACAGGGCCTCAAATCAAACCACTCCACAAACAAAGTTTTATACCTGAAAGGACTCATGCAAGAAGCCGGAGCAGACTTTACATGCCTCACGGAAACTTATCTAAAGGACTGCCAGGCGAACTGTGAAAATTGTGAGTCCTGTATTGACAAAAAAGAAATACAAATTGACAAATATAACATCCTCCGAGCCGACAGAACAGTGAGACGTAAAGGAGGATGTGCTATTTACACACACGAAAGGCACATAGCAGAAATGGCTATAAGTACCTCAAACAACTACGTAGAATGTGTGGCAGCAAAAATTGAAAAATTAAATATGGTACTAATTGTAATGTACAGACCCCCAAACACGCCAACCTCAAAATTTTCAGATTCCATTACAGAGGTAAGAAACTTGGTAAAATCTACATTCTCCAACCCCAAATATTTTTCTCTGTGGTGATTTTAATTTCCCATTCATGAAATATAAAAGGATAGGAAAAAATATATGTATACACCAGGACAAGGGGGGCACACGAGAAGACCAGGAGCAGGTAAAAATGCTACTAGCTTTAGCTGATGAATTTATGTTAACGCAAGAAATA
This sequence comes from Bathynomus jamesi, assembly GCA_023014485.1. NCBI lineage: Eukaryota > Metazoa > Arthropoda > Malacostraca > Isopoda > Cirolanidae > Bathynomus > Bathynomus jamesi. The sequence continues at coordinate 773,789 of JAJOZX010000182.1, read as the reverse complement.
ACAGAAAACACAAGAAAAAACAACTGCCTAGATTTGGTATTCACAAACAACAGTAATTTAATTGATAATGTGGAAATATCCCCAACTAGGATATCAGACCACAACATCATTGAAATAACAACTAATATAAAGGCAACAGGAAAAGAAAGAACACGCACAACAGAAAGAAGCAAATTCGAAATTTTTAATTTTCACTCCAAAGCTATAAACTGGGAAGAGGTGACATCCAGCATGGAAGTAATAGATTGGAAAACCATTTTCGAGGCCAAGACAACGGAAGAGATGCTAATGACGTTAGAGGAGAAGACGTTAGAAATTGTGGAAAAACACGTCCCAAAGATACAACATAGAGGAAAGAGAAGCAGGTTCGAAAGACAAAAGAGGGCATTGTTCCGAAAGAGAAAAAGAGTGACTGCAAAATTAAGTAATTGTAAAGATAACATCAGAAAAATATTAAATGATAAACTGCAAAGTATCGATGTCGTCATAGAGGAACTAATCGAGAAGCATACAGAAAAAGAAGAAGATGACGCTATAGAAGCGATAAAGGCTAACTCAAAGTACTTCTATAATTTCGCAAAAAGAAAGTCGAAAAACTATGCGACTATCGGGCCTTTAAAAAATGAGAATAGTGATTTATCTGATGATCTAACAGAAGTAGCTGAAATATTAAAAGCTCAGTATGAATCACCTTTCAGTATCCCAAAAACTGACAAACTGATATGCGATAGAAACGCGTTCTTTGAAGAAGAACCACAAGGGGAAAGTATAACGGATTTCGACTTTACGACGGAGGATATTGCACAAGTCATAGGGAAACTAAAAACACACTCAGCGGCAGGACCGGATAAATGGAATGCCACACTGATCAAAAACTGCAAGAATGCAATCGCTGAGCCCCTATACTGGATATGGAGACGATCATTAAACACGGGAGAAATACCGGGCATCCTGAAGAGCGCGAACATCGTCCCAATATATAAAGGAGATCGATCCGAGGCCAAAAACTATAGGCCAGTGTCGCTTACATCTCATCTCACCAAAATATTTGAAAGAATTGTTAGACAGAAAATCTATGACTTTTTGGAAACTCAGAAAAAATTCAATGATAACCAACACGGGTTTCGGTCAGGCAGATCATGCCTGTCACAACTAATGGAACACTACAACAACATTATTGATTCACTTGAAAGTAATGAAAACTATGATGTACTATACACAGACTTTGCTAAAGCGTTCGACAAGTGTGACCATGGAATCATAATACATAAACTGAAATATATGGGAATAACAGGAAAAGTAGGGAAATGGATATATAATTTCCTTAGTGAGCGGAGGCAAGTCGTTACAGTACAAGGAGTATCTTCATCAGAATCAGAGGTCCTCAGCTCAGTACCACAAGGAACGGTATTAGCTCCACTACTCTTCATAATCATGCTAACTGACATAGATGAGGACGTTACCAGAGACAGCACAGTAACATCCTTTGCAGATGACACAAAGATCAGTAGAAAAATACGAAAACCAGAAGACATAGGATCTCTACAAACCGACATAAACAAAATTTACAAGTGGACGGAAGACAACAATATGAAGTTTAACACCGAGAAATTTCAGCTATTACGGTACGGAAAAAGAGAAGACCTAAAGTCCATGGAATATTATACCCCAAATGGACAGGAAGTCCAGAGAAATTCCAGAGCAAAAGATTTAGGGGTTGTAATGACAGATGATGCGAAATTTGAAACACAAAATAAGATAGCAGTAAACAGAGCAAAGAGAATAACGGGTCTGATATTGAGAACTTTTAAACGAAGGGATAGGAATGTAATGATCCCCCTACTGAAAACCCTGATAATACCCAAACTGGAATACTGCTCGGTCCTAACATCCCCATATAAAAAAGAAGACATTAGACAGCTGGAGGGGATTCAAAGAAGTTTCACAGCCAAGATCAATGGGTGCAAAGAACTAAATTACTGGGAAAGGTTACGAGAACTAAACCTATATTCACTGGAAAGGAGAAGAGAGAGATACACCATTATTTACACTTGGAAAATAATGGAGAAACTAGTCCCTAATCTTACTCTGAATCCCATAACTCCCCAAACAACGGTGGAAGGTAGAAACGGTAGACTGTGTCGTATTCCCAAATTGAAGGCGAGACAGGGAACATCCTTAACCCTGAAAGAAAATAGTTTTGTAGTGAGAGGACCAAAACTATTTAATCAGCTGCCCAAAGACCTAAGAAACATGAAGGGAGTTGCAGTGGAAATCTTCAAAAGAAGACTTGACGCCTGGCTCAGAACAATCCCCGATGAGCCGGGCGTACCTGGCTATGTGAGGTGGAGAGCGCAAGAATCCAACTCACTACTTCACCAGGCCAACTCGAGAGGAGGGGCGACACGCTTGACCTTCGCGAAATGAGAAATCATCACGTGGAACCTTTGTAAGGTTGTAAGGTTATCACACACACACACACACACACACACACACACACACACACACACACTAAAGTCTGTAAGTGAAATATCAAATATAATGGGGTAGGAATTTCCTCGTTAGCGTCCGTGGCTCACCATTTCCCTCTAAACGAAGTGAAGTAACAAAGGTCGGGTATTCGACTCTTGATGTTGCGGGTAATAATAACCCAGGAATTAGCGCAATGGGCTGCTTTAGTTTGTTTGAGAGCTGTGCCAATTTCTGGCCCTCTTGAATATTGACCCTTGTTTACTCATTAAACGAGGGCACAGTGGAGACCTGTGAAAATTATTTTGTTCATAAAATATTGTTAACTGTCATAAATTCAGACCAGCATTTAAAATATGCGTTTCGACTAATGAAAATGACAATTAAACGAAAAATATAATAGGTAAATAATAATAATAATAATGATGATAATAATGATAATAATAATAATAATGATAATAATAATAATAATATTATTATTATTATTATTATTAATTCATTTTATATAAACTGTAAGAATGAAAAAAGCAAAACAAAAGACTTGAAACTCTTTAAGAGTGAATAAAGATGTTTCCGAACATTTTTATGCAAAGGTGATGGACATTTTGATCGAAAACCCGATAAAATCAATCAAAAAAGTATATATAAAAGAAAGAGTTACAAGGACAAGAGGAAGCCTCAAAGATCTTCCGGTCCACTCTTGGAGGTTCCTGTTATTAAACAAGTTTATTTTTCTTTCAACTATCCTAGCAGTAGTAGAAAACTGGATAGAAAAGTAGAAGGCTCTCTCCCCACCCTCCGCTCCCTCCCTGCCAGAGGCAGGTACGGAAAAAGGTTGAAGAAAATACCTTGACCCTGGAAAAGTAGCCAAGGAAATTTTACAGGAAAGTGGAGAATATATAAATAGCTCTATATTTAGCATGCTCACAGAGACACCGTGCAAGCGAACTCCTGCAGAGTTATGTTATGTTTTAGTCTTAAACTATGAGCGTATTCAGTACTTTGTCTAGCCTATTTTTAAACACACTTACACTTTGACTGGAAACAACCTCTGAGGGAAGTTGGTTCCAGATATTAACTATTTTATAGGAAAAGAAATTCCCGCAGACAGAGGTCCTAAATGTCTTTAGTTCCAGTTTAAACCCATTATTTCTTGTCGGTAGAGAGAGAAAGAGAGAGAGAGAGAGAGAGAGAGAGAGAGAGAGAGAGAGAGAGAGAGAACTGAAATACAAACAAGAAATACTATGGATGACTGAACAAATAAAGGCACAAAATTTATTTCCAAAGAAGAGTTTTTAGATGAATAGATACCAAAAATAAGAAATATTTTATCGCTATGATACTGAAGAAATACAGAATAAAGCAACATCGCAGAGTCGCAATCGTGTCTTGCGTGAAATCCTTTCAGGCTTATAACTGTAAACGTGGTCTGAAGTTTTTCATTCATTTTTTATTATTTATATTTGTTTCGTTTTCTTTTTTCTCTACTTCTTTCTTGGGCTAACTTGGAGTGGATCTTAGCGTCTTTCTTAGCCCGTAACTCTGTAGTTCTGTAACTCTATAACGCTGTAACTGTCACCAGAAATTGTGATGGGTGGGGATTTTAACTTTCTTCTTATCTCGCGAAAGAAAACGGACATAATATGAGTATAAATTTTAGGGTAACATGTCAAAGGGGAAAAAATACTATAGTCTGTTATTATAATCTAATATAAATTAAACTAAATAGAAAGCAATGAGAGGGGAAACTACCCCATAAAGCACAAAAATTTGGGAAAATTAATTTAAGTCTAATTAAATTGGAAGGAAATAATACGCAAAAATTCAAGAATTGGAAATCAAACTGAAAAATTTCTGATTGGTGGAAAGCATCGTTGGAAGATTGGAACCTAAAATTAAATTAATAAAAAAAAAATTTTTTTTAACCAAAAACCAAAAGAAGAAATACGAAAAATAAGCGGTTTTCCGATAAAGTAAAAACATAAAAAAAAAACACAATCAGTATAAAACTATTTAAAATAATACAGGGTGATTCACTCGCTGTTAGACCCAGAGTATCGCTAATACGCTACTCTGGGGCTACCAGCGAGTGAATCACCCTGTACAAAAATAAGCTATACATTCTAGAATCGAGAATGAACTGGAATCTTCCATTAAAAAAGGAAGTCAAGAGAAGATGGTAAAATTATAAAACGCACGAAATATGAACTTGGACCACAAAATCAGTAAGGGTACAGTCAGTTCAAAATATCCTGTCCTCAAGTTTCATGATTCTTATGAATATTTATTAGTAAAAAATATAGACGAATACATATACAGTAAACTTGATATAATAATCGAAATTCTCTTCCATGAGGCTATTCTCCATGCAATAAACACTTATGAGAATCACAGCGAAGCGTATCGTTCTAGGGGAAACGTGAAATCCGAACCATGCCCCACCAGCAGCCCAGCGTCTTAACCACTATGCTACCCAGGGTACCCATTTATCTACCAACCACTTTCTTTATTGTGTGGAAGGATGAACAGCTGGATTTTAATGCGCGCCGCCTGCCGTCACTGGGTCTCGATTCTGGGGCCGATGGACTCGTAGTCAGCGACGCTAACCACTACACCACCGAGGCGCATATATATATATGTGTGTGTGTGTGTGTCTACACACACACACACACACACACACACACACACACACACACACACACACATATATATATATATATATATATATATATATATATATATATATATATTATTCATCATAAATATTTTTCACGTGTTACTTTCGTGAAATAATTTCATATATATATATATATATATATATATATATATATACTGTATATATAAAAGTTCTCATGAAATATATGTTTTCCTTCTTTTTACCCGACTCATTCACCAGATACTTGTAAACCCCATAAACTCTGGAAAACCTGGAAATTACTTCTCAAACTTTCTAGACATAGATTAAATTGTCTGTTTCTTGCCGTAGAGGATCATTTGTTGTATGATGCGAAATCGAATAGTGTTATAAAAAAAAAAAAAAAAAACCTTATTGCGCTCATAAAAAACAAATGTATAAAGTTTTTATTAAAAAATTATATATACAGGGTGTCCCATAAGTCCGGCATCATAGGAAAAATAAAAAAAGGCAAAACAAAAGCTTTTATTTACAGAACGTGCTCAATATGTCCACCATTGTTTACAATACACAAATTCAGACGTGATACCCAGTCAGCAAGCACACGGTGAATGATGTCAGGAGTAATGGTGTTACATGCCCCAATAATGCGCTGCCGCAAATGTTCAACACTCCTAATTTTCTCTGTGTATACCAGCGCTTTCAAGTGGCCCCAGAGATAGAAATCTAGTGACGTGAGATCCGGGCTTCTAGCTGGGCATTTCACAGGCCCTCGACGTCCTATCCAATGACCAGGGAATTGTTGGTACAGGTATTCCCTTACTTGGATGCTGTAATGCGCAGGAGCGCCGTCTTGCTGGAACCATGTTGGGAAATTTCCTTCTTCGTTCAAGACACTGGGAAATGCTTCTTCCTTGAGCATACGTAGGTAGGTGCCTCCAGTGACATGTTCATCGAAAACGAGGGGCCCTATGATGCGATCCTTCCAAATGCCACACCATACCATCACCCGAGATGCACCTTGTTCCTTTGAGGGTTGTTTTGAGACCAGTAGCGGGTGTTCTGTCGATTTACCTCACCATTTCCATAAAAAACAGCCTCGTCACTGAACAGAATGGTGGACGGGAAATTGGCATCCCGAGCATAAATTATGGTTTGTAGAAATAGAAAAATATGAATTTCTCC